>PVKU01006048.1:0-60000 GCA_004027475.1 Anoura caudifer
AAGCTGTCATTTAGAATGGAAGGGCAGATAAAGTGCTTCTCAGATAAGGTCAAGTTAAAGGAGTTCATCATCACCAACCCTTATTATATGAAATGTTAAAGGGACTTATCTAAGAAAAAGAAGATCAAAACTATTAACAGTAAAATTACAGCAAACTTATAGGTACTAACAACCACATCTAAAACAAGAGCAAACTAAGCAAACAATAGAACAGGAGCAGAAACACAGAAGTGGAGATCACATGGAGGGTTAGCAACAGGGGAGTGGGAGGAGGAGAGAGGGGGAAAAGGTGCAGAGAACAAGTAGCACAGACGGTGGGTAGACAGTAGACAGGGAGGGCAAGAATAGTGTGGGAAATGTAGAAGCTAAAGAACTTTTGACACATGGACATGAACTAAAGGGGGTGAATGTGGGTGGGAGGGGGTGTGCAGGGTGGAGGGGAATGATGGGGTAGAAATGGGACAACTGTAATAGCAAAATCAATAAAATATATTTTAAAAAGTCAACTGAAATTCTACATGAATAATACATACTAGTCTGCTATTTATAAGTAATGAGTAATTTATACTTAATCGAGATTATAAGTGGTTCATATGCCTTCCAGGAAATTTGGTTCAGAAAATTTTATTTTATACAGTGTCTTAATTTGAATATAAAGAGAGATTTACCCTTACCGAAAATCAAAGCACCAGTTACAACATGCTATGAGCGAGGGCCAGACATGCTCAGGACACTCCGTGTTTTGGTTTGTGCCTGCTCTGCCGCTGTCTGATGTATTTTCATTTAATTTATCATCAGACTCTTTTCATTCTAGTCAAGAAAGCTCCTCATCATAAATTTAAGTATTTTTATCATAAGGAATCACAATTTATTTAACCAACCTTCTCTTGTTTAAGTTTAGTTTAATTTTTTGCCATTTGAAACAAAATGTTGTCATGAACAACTCAATATTTGCATCTGCACACATTTCTAGTTGTTTTGTGTGGATTTTAAATGTTTTATAAACATGAGGTTACTGTGTCATACTGCTTTTGAAACTTGTTGCCAGATTGCCCTTGGAAAAAGTGTGGTGTGTGTCAACCTACAAATCTAGCAGGATTATACTAGAGGACCCGTTTCTATATATCCACATCACACCTTTAAATATTTGCCAGTCAGAGCTCTATAATGGTATGTGATTATTGTTTGATTTGCTTTTTTGAATACAGTGAACTTGAATTTTTTCTATTTGATTAGTAAGTCAGTCTTTCCTCATTTCTTTTCTTCGTTTGGCTTCCCTTTCTTTAGTATGATCAAGACATGAGGGTGTGTGTGGGTATGTGTGAGTGTACATGTATGCGTGCAAGAGAGTGAATGGTCTTTTTTTTTTTTTTTCAGTTAATGCATATTTTTTTCTTAAGGGTTTTAGATTTTTATTTCTTTATTTTTAAAAAGTGGAGAAGAGAGGGAGAGGAATGTCGATGTGCTAGATAAACATCAATTTGTTGTTTTTTGTGTGCCCCCACTGGGGACCTGGCCTGCAACCCAGGCATGTGCTCTCATTGGGAATCAACCAGCGACCTTTGGGTTCGCCAGCTGGCACTCAATCCACTGAGCCACACCAGCCAGGGCTTTTCCTTATGGATTTTAAAGCACTTCATATATTAAAGAATAAGTTCTAGATATCAATCTAGCATTTATCACCCTGTTGCACATTCCCCCAGTTTGATCGTAGCCTGCTAACTTTGTATTGATTCCACAGAAATAATGAATTATAAACAATTAAAGTCTGTTGTGGAGAGCCTGTATGAAAACAGGGGACTCATACGCATTTTTGATGGGGCACTAAGGGAGACTAAGCAGACACAGCAAGAAATACAATTTATAATCCTTTATTAATCCTCAGGGAAAAGCAGCTTGGAAGAACATTGTTTAACATAGCACTTTACATAGAATTAAGTGATTTATCATGTGATTTTAAAATGTCATTGTAAGAATTATATGGCACAAAACTTGAAAACTGTTATCATTGTACTATCATATTTCAAATAAAGTGAGATGAGGTTTTTAAGAGTTTACTAGAAAAGTTATATATTTTCTCAGAACTATTTAATTTACAAAATGTAATTGTTTATATTTGAACTTTTCTGCACAATAAATTTTTTAATGAGCCTACAATGTAGTTAACTGTACATAGTGGTTCTTAATTTCTGGAAACATATTTTCTTTAAAGTCACTTAACATGCATAACCTATAATAAAATTTACATTTTCATGTGAGTTCATATTCTCAATACCTATCTTCTCTTGAAAATATGTTTTTAGCAAGTTAAAAGAAATCTAATTCTATGTAATGCTGACTATTGTGTACTTAAATACAATGAGAAACAGTGGAAGTGGATTTAATTTTTTACTTAACTAAGGTTTTAATAGCTGGGATGATTACATGCAAATGAACAGCTGTGTCTTTAGCACCACAAGCTTAAATTAAGGTCCCCAAGTCCCATAGCTCTTACATTCCATGACATGTTAGCAAGAAACTTACAAATATAGAAAGGCTCATGTTCTAAGATGGAACACAATCCATATAATATCCGTGATTAGTAAAGCAAATGAAATTCATTCCAACAGCAGGCTCTGTAAAAGAAATAGGAAATGATGAAAGAGTAAAAATGGAAGAAGGAACTAATTTGTTTCTGTTAAAGTTGAATAGCAATAAAAACAAACCATTTTCATCATTTTTAGCAGTATTGAAGAAATTGATGTATAGTTGATTTTAATTCTCCTGCATAGTTAATCTAATTATTTTAAATTTCTCATTTTGCTTTAATCTGAAATATTTTCACATAGCCCTTGCTCAAACTGTTTCTCTTGCAACACTTAATGATACGAACTTCTAAGTCAGGTGAGTTTTTCCTTATTTTCATTTTTATAAATGAGAAATTTGAGGAAAAATGATTGAATACTTCGAATTTATAAGAAGCACTTCAAGTTAAGATTTGGTTATCACTGTCTTAGGACAGCATAGTGAATGTTTTCTTCTAATAAAAATAATTATTAAACTTTATAATCTCCTGTATCAAATATAATTTCAGTTTTTGCTGGAAGTTTGCTGAATCTACTAAGAGTGAAGAACTCTCAGTATGAAAAGGATGATGTACCTAGATTCTTTACCAATAGTATCTGTGTCTTTTTCTTAATATAATAACAATTTAAAAATTAATTTTGTAATTATATTTAGAAGATGTAATAATCAGGCCATCCTTTCCCTATACTTAAAAATTATTTAAAGTACATTTGTTTATTGCTTCAGTTAATCATACCTCTGGTGAATTGTTCATTAAAAAGAGAATCATGTAGTTGGCATACCTCTGCCCATATTACTGTGTGTTGTGCACATACATATATTCTGTTTTTTCATTTGCAGTTAGAGTCTCATCTAGCCTTTTGTCCCTGGTACTTGTACAACTGTGTGCCGTTGCGTGCCTTCTTTATTTTTTCTGGTCCCAGATTAACAAAGTAATAATGATATTAGCAACTTCAGGGCAATGGTAATAGGAATTATTTCCAATGTTAAGGTGCTTTATATCTTTTTTTAACGTCTTGGTTCTCTGTTCTACAAATAATACTGAATTGCCACTTTTTAAATTATAAGGTGAGTACTTCTAATATGAATGTGATTTGTGATATTTTAGCTTTGGAGAGGATGTTCTGAATACCTGCTTGTTTGGGCAGGATGTTAATAGGTTTTACATGCTACAAGGTATCATGGTAAAAAAATTTATTTATACAAAAGTTAAATGGGCTTCTTTAATATAAGACTTGATATTTTTAATATGCTAATTAATATATACTGTGAATCATTCAGAAAGGGGGATTTTAAAAGTGGTGTTCCCCCCCCAAAAGTACTTGACCAGATATTTCTTTTTATCATAATATACATTGTAGGGAAAGTGTTATGTAAAATACAATTAGAGAAATGCTCGACTAGCATTTGGGGTTTTAATACTTTTTAAAATATCTTACATCTTTTTCTTCAACTTATCTAAAACAGGTTGCCTGTATGACACAATTATGTATTTTTATTTCAAAAAACACTTCTCTCAATTCCTAAATTTTCTTGTAAGTGGAAACTTCAAAACTTTTACCTATATAGTCGTATTATCTAACTCATAATAATAACTGGTTTTCTTGTAGAAACTTTGTGTAATCTGGGTTCTCCCTGTCTTTCCATTTTCCCTTTGAACTTTTTGCCAATTGTATGGAACTACTTACAGGATGTGGTTCTAACAGCCCTTTTTTTCTCAAACTTCTTTGTCTTTACACACATAGTTTTCTCTTCCTGGAATGCCCCTTCTTTCTTCACCTCTGCTGGTGAATTAATTCTTGCTTCATATGATTGAGAACTCAGGTTAATGTGACCCACTCAGTAGAACTTCACTGAGCTAATACCTGCTATCTCTTTATACCTCTAGGCATCAGTTATTAAATCATAAATATCAAGCATTTGACAAGCATGCATGTGGATGCCAGGATGATGTGGGTTAAGGATGAAAAATAAAAAACATAAAAACAAAGATCTCACATGCTTATGGACTGAACAGGTTAGTGAATAGGCAATTAATTGCAATTATGAGTAAGTACAGAGTGTTGCCTGTACCTCTGGCATGAGCACTTAACAGACTGGAAACCAGGGAACCCTTTGGGAAACTGATAACTGTCCTGGAATTTGATAGATAAATAGGAGTAACTGAGGCAAAAGGATAAGTGCAAGTAGACCATCTAAGAGAAGAGTTAAAAACAGGGACAGACTTACACAAAAGCAGATCGAGGTCAAGGAGACATTGATAAATATGTGGTATAGTAGTTATACAGTATAGTGCTTTAGTATTACCGAATACCATGGCATCAAGAACTGTAAGGCTCAACTCGGAGGCCACGGTGCAATTTTCTGGCTAACAGGATGGTGACCTGGTATGTTCTTAACACTTTGTAAGTCACACATACTGAGTTTCTTTCTCCGTAATGTAACTCTGCAACTATACAATATAAATAATAAATTTTTCAAGACTCTTTGAACAGATCAGTTATGTATACCTCTTTGGCTAACATGATACCTGAGGAGCGCAGGAGTGTATAAAGTCCACGTGTATTTTACTCTCAGTATTTATTTGACTGCTGAGAGGAGTCAAAGTCCTTGTGCATGTTCTTACAGACCACACACTACTGTTACCGGTGGACTGTATCACTTTATTATTTTCCTGAGTTACAGATAAGGAATAGTAGCCTGTAGACTACTTTAAAGTTGCTTTATTAGAAAATAGACACAGAAGGAAAACAAGTTATATCTTTCACATTCACACTTTTATGGATAGTTATAGGTTTTCTAATTTTAGATACACTCAAATGATTGACAAGAAGATAAATTAAATTTTAAGATATTTATTTATTTTAAATCAGTATATTCACAAAAATATTCTATATTTGTTTGTTTAATATTCCCAGAGTCAAACTGTCTTTTCTTTAAGTTTATTGAGTGACACTGGTTAATAAAATTATACATGTTTCAAGTGTACATTTCTGTGATATATCATCTGTGTATTGCGTTGCGTGCCCACCATCCAGAGTCGTCTTCTGTCACCACGTATTTGACCCCTGTACCCTTCACTACCTCCCCATCCACCTTCCCTCTGGTAACAAATAAAAACTCATAAAGACACAGAAAGCAGTATGTTGGTTAACCTGTCTTTTCTAGGTCTTATTCAGAACATTTTTTTGTGATTTAGACTAATTTAGTGGCAGATTTTTGTTGTGTTTATTTATGTATCTTTGATATTTCAGCTTAATAATATACTGCACCTTCTGAAAGCCTAAGCAAATGTCTATAATCTTTATTTAACAGTATTTTCCTAGTAGGGAAATACTAGGGATAGTTTTACTCCAAATTATTTTACTATTACAGTAATAAATGACATTTATGTTATTTTCCAAATAATTTGGTTACAGATGTTTACAAAATAATGGTTCCTCTGGGCCTACTAAAGATGCAACTAGTAAATAAAAGTTTTCATGGCCCGTTAGAAATATCCTATATGGGAGGACCCCCCAAAAACAGAATATATTTATAAAAATTATATAATTATTTTTATATATTTTAACTTCAGTCACCTTCAAAATACTCTCCATTTGAGGCAATACACCTGTTGAGACATTTTGTCCATTGATTTCCTTTGAGAACTTTTTTCATTGAGGGAAACAAAAAAAGTTGCTTGAGGCAAGATCAGGTGAATAGAGAAGATGGGGCCACACGGGTCATGTGGTTTTTGGTCAAAAAGCGCAGACCACTCAGTGCAGTGTGGGCAGGTGGGCTTATAAATCAGCCATCATGAAAAGGGCAAACACGAAGGAATTTCCTGAAGCTGAGTGCAGCCAGCTAGAACGCTCACCCAGCGGGGGAGGCCTGTACTACAAGGGGCTTGCCATCCAGAAGATGATTTCATCCTTTTAGGGTCTCCTTTTGTATTAGTACTTTCTTCTTTATCCATTAAACAGAGCCAAAATTTTAAAGTCATATATTTTACAATTACTAATAGACATGTTCCTAATCAATATATTGAATTTGATTTTGCTCTAATGTATCTAGCAGGATTTGGTCAAATAATTTAATTGATAAGGACGTTTATTTGCGTTCTTAGCAGTGTGTAGCTCCTGGCACTCTAAGATACCAGACCTAAAATGCCGTGCTTTTGTAGGCAGCAGTGTTGTAGGGAGGCCTGAATTTCTGGGCAGGGTTTGACGTCTTATCATTAAATGGTTAAGATTAGCCAGGAATTTCCAGCTATATTCCTTGGCCATTGTAGAGAATTGGTTTACTCGAGTTTTTTTCCTCTGGGGAAACTCTTGTAAAATTATTCCATAGAATTGAGTGTACCTTAAAAGGGGTAGAAGAAGGTAATTGGTTAAGAGGGCATTAAGCTGAGCTCTCATCACTGGGTGTTACTGAAAGGATGTGTAGAAGAGAACATAATCTTAAAATCGAATATATGGTGGATATATTTATTCATTAGTAGATTTCAGGAGAAACCATTATGTGATAATGATCCTTAATAAATAGAAAATAGTCTGGTAATGGTCCTGGGGCATACATAATTCACCTGTTTAATAATTCTCTCTCTGTATAAGTTTCCCTTCTTTTGGCACTTACAATAGATTTTAATATAATTTATCTTAGATTAATAGCATCTTACTGTAATGTGGCTCCTCCAAGGCCATACTTTTAATTCATTAAATTAATAAATCTTTATTAACATTCTGCTAAGTACTGGACTGGGGATACAACTGTGAACAAAATAGTCAAGGTTTCTGCCCTCTTGGACCTTTTGTTCTGGTGGGGAGAGAGAATCAATGAAATAAACAAATTACAATGAAAAAAATGTCCAGATTGTGTGGTAAGAGTCATGGAAAAAGTAAATAAACATACAGTGATAGTGATGGAGAGTAGGTGATTTTCTGGTTGTCAGGACAAAGGGGCCACTCTGGGAAAACGAAGAGGAAAAGGGCTCGAAGGTAGCGGGGGAAGAGGTCCAAGTGTGAACAAGCTTGGCATGTTGCAGGAACTAAAAAAGACTCGACTCCCTGGAGCGAGGAAAAAGAGACAGAGAGTAATATGAGATGAGTACTGACGGCTCAGCCGAGGCCAAATCATGATGAGTTTTGAAACCCAGAGTAAAAGATTTGGATTTAACTCTAAAATGAGAATATGCTGATTTTAAACAGGTAAATTGCATATAATTTCCATGCTCAAGAAATCACTTTGAGCAAAAGGTTGATTTGTAGAGGTATCATAAAGGAAGCAGGCTACTGTGGTGGTTCTTTCAGAGACAGGGGTGGCTTGGACTACCGAGGTGTCAGTAGACAGAGAGCGAATCAATTCATGGTACATTTTTATGGTATTTACAACTATGGAAGAAGAAAGCCAACGAAAGAAAATGTTTCCATAAGAGGGAAGTGGTTAACTGGGGCTGCTACCTGAAGGGGAAACTAAAATGCCATTGTGTACCACTTGCTGTTTTCACCATTGATAAAATTTACCTGTATCCCTATTGTAATGCCTTGTGCACTGAAAACTTTTCTGATGTACGTCTACCTCCCTAAACTCCTCTTTTGCGTTTGTTTCCAAATACTTTGAAGGAATAAGAAATGATGGCAAGGACAGTAAGGAAAATATGTAAACAGTTCGTGGCCCTGCATAACCTGGTTTTGAGAGAAAAACTGCCCCAGTTGAGAGGGCTCTAAGGACATAAGGACCTAAGAGTACAGCCAAGGTTTTTCAAGGGGTGAAACTGAAAGGAACACTCATCAAAGAAGTTTCAGGTATGGACCCTATGTTGAAACTGAGCTAACAGAGGCACAATGAAGAGGTTTAGGGAAGTGTGTAGGGGGCCCAGAGAAGGGTAGGGAATTAGGTCAGATTCCGAGACATAGAGCTTGTAATAATGGCTGAAGAGATTCAGACTTCTGCTGGTAACTTAGGTGTGTAGGAGTATAAGGAATGGTTATCTTATATGGAGATGGGAGGTTTATTATAGTCCGGCTTACTATTTTAAAGGTATGATACCACTGACCTTTGTTTTATTCTCCTTAAGATGACGTGGTGATCTTTGAGGGGGAAGGAGCAAGGGTAGTGAGAAACTGAGGTGTTGTGGTAGCCACTTGTCAGGGAATCGGTTGACTCAAATGAACTAAATAAAGGACACGTACTCAAGGGCTTAATCACAGGGCCAGGATAATGAATCAGGGCAGGAGGCCAGAGACTGTGGAGAGTGGACAGCAAACCAAAGACCCAGAAATCCCTTCCAAAGAAAAGGAAGCCAGAGGATGGTAGAGAGCCAGTCGTCTGTCCTCACATGGATTACAGGCCAGTGGATGACCAGGAGTCCAAGGATCTGTCTTCAAGCAGATCAGAAATCAGGAGGACTATCCAGAGGGTCAGGAGGTTTAAGCACATGGAGAGTTATGTATTTCTGTGATGGTGTGTGAATATTTTGACAGGGAATCACTCTGTTACATCCAGGTAACATCTAACCTGGGACTCTTCCAGTTGACAGACTTCATTCATAGCATTGTAATAATTCAGAGTAACAGAGACAAAGATAGGAGAGAGGCTTATCTGAAACAAGAATTGGCATTAAGGAAAATCATTATAGAAACAGTTTTGCCATTTTCTGAGACATATTTTTTTAAACCTAAGGGTGTAATAGGTCACTTAAATTTAATTTGAAATGTAGCAGAAACTCAACTGAAAAGTGGAAACCTGTTGAGCTGTAGTCAGACTGTTAGATGCAGTATCAGTTTTCATCTTGCCTGTAACCCCTGTAACTCTAATATAGTCTGACATTTTTAGTTTATAATTCTTTAATACTCCACGTTGGAAAAATGATGAGATACTCCATTGTCTATTTATATGAGAGAATACAAAATATTTTTTAAGCAAGGAATTGAAACTTTGAAGAACTGCTCAGCTTCACCTTCAGCCCCCGAGTTACATTTTTCTCTGAATGTATTACTACTACATGCTGAGGCTGTTTCTTTAAATAAGGTAATTTGCAGCATGTTTTTAGCACCATTTTAATAGCAAAAATATAACATAGAGGGAGATTATAGGTTAGCAGGATGTGTTAGTATTAGGTTTGTATTTTTTTTCTTGATAAAATATTGCAATTTTTTTCCATTGTGAGAAAGGAAATTTATGGAACCCACAGCTAACATCACACTTAGTAGTAAAACACTGAAAACTTTTCCTCTATAATCAAGATCAAGACAAGGATGCCTGCTTTCATTGCTGATATTCAAACATTATCGGTATTTCTAATCAGAATAACTGAACAGGGAAAATTCTTAAAGTGTATCCAAATTGGAAAGAAAGAAAAATGTCTCATTTGCATATGACAAGATCCTGTGTATAGAAAATGACAAAAAAATCTACACAAAAACTACTAGAGCTAATAAACAAATACAGCAAAGTTTAGGGTATAAGATTAACATACAAAAATCAGTGTGTTTCTATACACCAGCAATGAAATAATCCCAAAAGGAGATTAAGAAAGCAATTTCATTTGCAACAGTGTCTAAAAGAATAAAATAATAGGAATAAATTTAACCAAAGATGAAAGACTTAAGACCTAAATAAATAGAAAATCATCCAGTGTTCATGAGTAGGAAGACTTAATATTGTTAAGATATCAATACTCACCAGAACAATCTACAGATTTAATTAAATCCTTATTAAAATTTCAACAGCCTTTTTTTTTTCCTTTCAAGAATGGAAAACCCAGTTCTCATATTCATATGAAATTGATGAAGGGTCGGTCCTAAATAGCCAAAACAATCTTGTAAAAGAACAAAGTTGGGGACTCACTTTCCAATTTCAAAAACTACTACAATGCTATAGAAATCAGAACAGAACAGTGTGATAGTGACATATAAGAATAGATGTATAGATCAATGGAATATAGTTAAGTCTGGAAATAAACCCTTATATCTGAAGGTACTTGCAAATCATTTATATAATGAGGCTTTAACAACTACAATGTATAAAGAACTCCTAGAACTCAACAACAGAAAGACAACCAAAGGGCATGTATACACATTTCTGTACATAACATATACAAATGGCCAGTCAGCAGTGAAAAGGTACTCATCATTAGTCATTGAGGGACTGTAAACCAAAACTACACCTGAGACCAATTAAGATTTTTTATTAAAAAAAATAATAACTCTAGTGAGCATGTGGAAAAAATAGAACCTGTGTGCATTAGTGGTGGAAATATAAAAAGGTACAGCTCTTCCTCCAAAAGCCACATATAGAATTACCATATAACCCCTAAGTCTCACTCACATGTATACCCAAAAGATTTGAAAAAAGGTGTACTTCTACACTAAGCAGATGCTTGTACACTACTGTTCGTTGCACCATTATTCACAATAGCCAAAGAGTGGAAACAACCGAAGTGTTCATCAACAGATGATTGAATAATAAAAATGTGGTATATTCATAAAATGGAAAATTGCTCAGCCATAGAAAGTAATAAAATTCTGATTTATGCTACAACATGAAGAAAATATTATACTAAGTGAAGTAAGCTAGACAAAATAAGACAGAGTGAATGATTCAGCTTACATGAAATATCTAAAGTAGGCAAATTTTTAGGAACAGAAGTTGGAATTTACAAGGGAAATTGGGATAGAGATTTTTTTCTTAAGTTATAGACTTTGTTTGAAGTGATAAAGTGTTGGAAATAGTGGTGATATTTGTACACCTTGTAAATAAAATTATTGCCACTGAATTGTACATGTAAAAATGATTTAAATGGCAAACTGTATAACTTACCACAATTTAAAAATATTTTGGCATGTTATATTCAGCACACATAAAGCTGCTCAAAGTTAATATTTTCATAAAAAATTTAAGTAAAAGTTTACATATTCTTTTGAAATTTTTATCATTTTTCCAACCTTCACAAATGTACTTTTCCATATTCCTTCCCCCAGCAAGTTAAAGCCACACCACATTTTTCGTGCTTCCTCTGCATTCACTTGGTACACTGTGTGTGATCAACGGTGTGGCATCTGTTACCCTTCACTGACTCCCTCTTACATTCTAGGCACATGTGGGCCTAGCCTTCGTGTAGGACTTACGGGCTCAGGATAAGGATGATTATTTTTTAATAACTCTTTTTAAAATATGGAATAAAGGCACTGGTTAAACTTGGCTAATGCATTCATTTATATGGATCCCAAAGGCAATAGCTTGTGTTGCATGTCGGGAGTAGGCTCTCAGCAGAGATGTTCATCTTGCTCAGCGTATAGTGGCAGCCCTCCTCAGATTTGTTACCACGCTGCAGGTCAAGTGACACGTTTTCTCTTTACCTTTGAATGGCTTTGATTAGCTATGCATGCCACCGCTTGTCACACTTTTGGATTTTTGAGCTTAATTTGATATCACATTTGTTGCAAGTTGTTTTTTCAGCTTCCAAGCACGATTCCTAAAATTCTGCAAGTGAATTCCGATTATATAAGTCACAGGGACAAAAATTCCAAGTGCCATTTTTCTTAATGCAAATATTTAAGAATGTCAAAATCTGCGTCAAAAATGGTGACATGGGAAATGGGAGTAAAGTGAGGAATTATATTTTATATATTCACACAAAAATGTAATTAAATTTAAAATATAGTCATGGCAGTTTTATATTTCTATAATCTATGATGGAAGTTAGAAGGTAATGATATTGACCAAATTCAGATTGTGGTAATCCTGAATTTAGCATAGAGCTGTGCTAAAAATGAATGAAAACTTACCATTATCATAACTGTTGGTAGGCCCTTTGGAATCACCTCATAATTTAAGAACTGGGAATGAATTAATATATATAAATGTACTTATATAAATGAATTAATATATATGTTAAATGGATGTGTGTATATATAGATCTATAGATGTGTATAGATCTGCATATAGATCTATAGATCTATACGCAGTTACCATTGTTACATAGAATTTTCAGATATCTCTGCTTTCACACCTGAAGCTTCCTCAAAAGGTAGTGTCCTCTACTCCTGGTACTATTCTGTGGGCATGGCTATTTTAAAGGAAATGAGTATGTCATTCACATTCATGGGAAAGAGAATTAGTTAGAAATTGGACACCTACTTTGATTCCCATTCTCTCATTTTAAGTTCTTTGGAAAGTATGAGTACTTTTAAGAAATTATTTTTATTTAAGTATGGTTGGTATACAGTATCATATTAGTTGCAGGTGTACAACATAAGGATCCAATAGTTACACATCTTGCAATGAGAAGACCACACTGTCTAGGAAACATCTGTGCACACTCATTGCAGTATTATTGACCATATTCCCCATTTGCCCTTTTAACACATTCTCAAAAATATGAGTACTTTTAGATTTTTCTGAAAAGTATATTTTGGTTTCACTGAGTATACTTTAATGTTAAAGCATGCTTTATAAATGGAGATTAAGCCTTCAAATATTGGCTTGGGACTAAAGCATGTTATAATGGCCCTTTGCAAATTTTTACAGTTTAGAAGTAGAGACATGATTGTGTAAAGATTTAATCACCTGGAAAACAAAAGCAATTTTTTCCCATTGTTGAACAATAAGAAAATCTTCATTTTATTTATTTTATTTTAATTGTTGTTCTTGTACATTTTCTGTCTTTTACTCCCATCCCAGCCCACTGCCCCAGCCCTCCCCACCTCCCTCCCATTTCCACCCCACCCCCAGTTTTTGACCATGTGTCCTTTATATTTGTTACTCTAAACCCTTCCCCTTTTCCCCTGAAATTCCCTCCCCTCTCCCCTCTGGTGACTGTCAGCCTATTCTCAATTTCAGTGTCTTTGGTTATGTTATGCTTGTTTGTTTGTTTTGTTGATTACATTCCTGTTAAAGGTGAGATCATATGGTATTTGTCTTTTACCACCTGCCTTGTTTCCCTTAGCATAATGCTCTCCAGTTCCATCCATGCTGTCGCGAAGGATAGGAGCTCCTTCTTTCTTTCTGCTGTGTAGAATTCCATTGTGTAAATGTACTATAGTTTCTTGATCCATTCATTTACTGATGGGCACCTAGATTGCTTCCAACACTTGGCTATTGTAAATTGTGCTGCTATGAACATTGGGGTATGTAGGTTCTTTTGGATTGGTGTTTCAGGGTTCTTAGGATATAATCCTAGCAGTGGAATTGCTGGATCAAAAGGTTTTTAGTTTTTAGTTTTCTTAGAAAATTCCATACTGCTTTCCACAGTGGTTGTACCAGTCTGCAATCCTACCAACAGTGCACTAAGGTCCCCTTTTCTCCACAACCTCTCCAACACTTGTTGTTTGATGCTTTGTTTATGATGACCATTCTGACTGGTGTGAAGTGGTATCTCATTGTGGTTTTAATTTGCATCTCTCTGATAGCTAGTGATACTGAGCATCTTTTCATGTGTCTCTGGATCCTCTGTATGTCCTCTTTGGAGAAGTGTGTGTTCAAGTCCTTTGCCCATTTTTTAATTGGGTTGCTTGTCTTCTTAGAGTGGAGTTTTGAAAGTTGTTTATATATTTTGAAGATTAAACCCTTGTCTGAGGTATCATTAGAGCAACTTTTACTTTTATCATGAGTTGTCAATTCCTATGATTTCTTTTTTTAAGCCTCTCCTTGAAATAGTGTATTTTCCCCTTAGTAATAATTATAGGGTGGGAGGGAGCATTACCAAATGTGCATAATTGCACAATAGTATAAAAGCTGAAATTATAAATTGAACTTACTTTTGGTGGCCATTTCCTAAGTGCTTTTGTTGATCTGAAAGCTTACTCTAAAAAATTTGTTAATAGCCCACACAGTTAGTAACTATCTCATTTGATGGTCTGTTCTTGGCAAAGAATGGTCAATCATTTATTTTATGCCAACTTTGGAATAAATCTGTTAAGTGAAGTTAATGATGCGACTCCATGTATTTTTTAAATTACCAAACTTGGGTGGAAATTATTTTTCCATCATTAAGTTGAAACATATGTGACTTTCTGAAATGGATACAATTTGGTAGCTGACCTAACATTACATGTTCAGAAATTATGTGTTGTAATGGAAAGAATGTGGTGTTTAACAAAAGTTTATTTCTCTCTGCATTTGTTAGTTTGTGTCCTGACCAACTGTTTTTTAAATTGGAGATAATGTTATCTGCCCTGGTTATTGTAAACATTAAATAGTATACAATATTATAAATTATATAATACCATAATTACATTAATATATTACATACACATATTATAACAAGTATTTTCATAAATCATAAGTAGTTTGTATAAGGAAGTATAATCACTGTTTAAAGCACTCAACTTAGAATATTATGAGACATTATAAAACTGTGTACAATTAGCTTTTCCCTATGGATACAAGGACATGGAAAGAAACTAAGTCAAGGGAAGGATATATGGGTGTGAACTTCAGAGGGGACCTTTAAATTGGCTTCATTTTTTGAAAATGGTAAAGCATATACTATCCCCTGAAAGAATGTAATGCTGTATTTCTATACCTAGCAAACCCTTAAATATTCATAAATGGGACTTTTATTAATGTAATTACCCTAAATACCTTTAAAGGGGTCTTTTACTGATGAAATTACAGCAATACATATAACCTAACAAATGCATGTAAATCATCTGTTTATAGAGGCATTAATAAGAATAGAGGTTTCTTATATGTGGATTATTACAGATGATACATATTTAAGAAATGGTAATGTTATCTGTTGAAAGGTAAAACATTAAAAGAAAGACATGTATTTTTAGCATTAGAATCTTTCAAAAATTTAATGTTAAATTTATCATTGCTGTTACTGTTATCCTGAGCTTTTAAAATAATTTACATTTTGTTCTTTCTAAGCATGAAATTGTAACATGATATGATTAATAATTGATATTGTGTACTTTTAAAGGTTAAACTAAAGGGAAGTCAATAAACTAATGCTTATGCTTTTGTTAAACCACAAAGACATACAAGTAATTAAGCTACCTTGATTATAGATCGGAAATATTGAGATACTACTTGCAAGTTGCTTTCTTCATTTAAAAATGACAACTCTCTTTTTTAGTTTAAAAAATAAAAATGCCTACATACAGTTTTAAACCTTAAGAGGACATTAAAGGAATGTTTTGCCTATTGACACTAACCTTAAATTCAGGAAAAGAAAAGATTTTTCAAAGGTCAGGCTTTTCCTATAGTTATCACCAGGAACCTGTTCGCTGGTAATTTATATAGTTTCAGTAGCCTTGCTTAGTTGATTATCAAGCCATTGAGGACTAGAAGCAGTGAAGTTAAA
Organism: Anoura caudifer; assembly: GCA_004027475.1. NCBI lineage: Eukaryota > Metazoa > Chordata > Mammalia > Chiroptera > Phyllostomidae > Anoura > Anoura caudifer. Next base: position 15,860 of record PVKU01006048.1, read on the forward strand.
GAGAGGAGCTGCTAGAATCAGATATACTGACAAACAGCACAGATAAGTGAGAGCTGGGGAGGAATATGAAAATTGAATGCACTAATCACAGAGTGCCATTGGTGTAAGGATAAGCAGACACAAAGGAATCTTGGGGTTACCACTTATTATTGTCCAGAAATATATAGTTGGGCCCAAGAATTATGGAAATGTTAAATGTATTTAAAAATCTGTAACAAAATGGGAGATATTTCTTAAAAGGATAGAAACTAAATGTTACATTGAAAAAAATAAGCTGCTTTCATTCAGAAGACTATTAGCCAAAAGAAATCATAGGCACGTGTCTACAGGAGCTGAGCAGGGCTGTTGAGGACAGGCCATGGCGGACCTCACTCATCCACAGAGTCACCAGGAGTTGGAGCCCACTCAGTGGCATGTAATACGCAGAACTAGCTGTTTTCTTGCTGTAAAATTTTTCTGTATGTCATGCTTTGTTTTAAATCTCAGTATTTGCCTATTACATTATTAAAGGCCTCTCTGAGTTCTTTCTGAGGTCAAAAATGTTGTCTATAGTTTGTCATGTAATTATTAACATTCTATTAGGATTTTTGGAATTTTTCATTTTGAAATGTTTCACTGTCACTCATCCAACCAAATTTCCTACTCAGTTGACATTCATATTTCTTAAAGATTTATATACTTTCATTCTTATCATAAGACACTGAGTTATAATCTCAATAAGAGTATATATTGATGTATCTTCTTACCCTGGAAAAAAGTTTACTAATTTTCATTATAGTTGACAGTTGGAAAAATGTGGATCAAGTCATTAGTATATGCCCATTATTCTATACTAGATTCATTCTGGTTGAAATAGGTCTCAGATATATAAAAAGTTTTGGAATATATTTGAGAGTACAGCAAAAATCGTTCCTTTTTTTTTTTTCAAAATTTTTTCTGTGAGTTAGATTACATTTTTAGAGTTGGTCTATTTTTTTTTCCTATCCTGGGAAGAAAAAAAATTGAATTATTCATTATTTCTGCTGTATCTTTCTTTTCATTGAGTATTCTTTTTTATAGCCATGGTAATTTATGACTTAAGTTTTTGAAGTTATTTCTCAAAATGTATCTTATTTTGCATATATTAGATCTAACTGATCTTATAAAACCCAAAGAGGATTACTAGTGTTATGGACATTCTATACATAAAAGAACTTAAAATCTAACATGTTATTTATTTATTTATTTTTCTTAGAGAGAGGGGAAGGGAGGGAGAAAGAGAGGGAGAGAAATTTCAGTGCAAGAGAAGAATGTCAATCAGGTGCCTCTCAAAAGTGCCCCTACTGGGGACCAAACCTTCGACCCAGGCACATGCCCTCACCAGGAATCAAACCAGTGGCCGTTATGTTTGCTGGTCGATGCCCAACGCACTGAGCCTCAGCAGCCAGGGCTACTATGTTTTTAATATAGAGAGAAGAAATTTAGACTTAGAAGGCTATTCTTTTATTCAAAAAATACTTCTTGAGTATCTGCATTGTGCTAAGCACTTCGGACACAATAGTGAACATGACATGTAAGATTCCTTTCATTCTTTAATTTTATTTGTGTCTTTGTTTATCCTGTTATTCTCCCCTAAGTTTCTCAATAGCACTGATTGCATTTTGTAATTTTCTAGATATTTTGTTTTATGTATAGTGCTTGTCTACACGAGAATATGAACTCCATGAAAGTGCAGGCTTTTCTTGTTTGTTTGTTTATTGCTGTATCTTCAGCTTGTAAATATAGTACTTCACAGTTGGTAGGGACTCAATAGATTTTTGTGAAATAAATTAATGCATTGAATAAAATGAAGACCAGGAGAGTATAGTTTCTTGAAAGTCAAATGTTTTTAGAACAGAATGGTCAACTACATCAAATGTTACTGAAATGATTAAACAACAAAAAGACGTGAAGATGAGATTTACCCAGGTACAGCTGTGATGGATGGTTTCAGTGAAGCAGTGAGACAAAAACCTCATTGCAGTATATTTAAGAAAAAAGGAGTGGATCCTGAGGTAGTAGAAATGATCTGCATATATATAGAGAGAAGGAATTCTGAGGCATATGGAAATTGACCTGTAACTGATGAGGGTATGAGGTCAGTGAGGGCTTTAAAATGTTTTGTTATGAAAATTTAAAATATACGTAAAAGAAGAAACAGTACGATGAACCCTTTCTCCACTTGGTATATAGCAACAATGTCAAGATCTGGGTGTACCTATCTCATTTTTGTTGTTAGAAATCTTTTGAAGCAAAGTATATTCAGTTTTCATCTTTAAGAAAAAATAGCTGCTTTCTTATACAACCTGATATCATAATCACACTTGTTAAAATTAACAGTAATTCTTTGATACAATCTAATACCTAGTTCTAATCAGATTACCGCAGTTGTGTTGACTTCTTCATGGTGGCGTTAAATTTATTTCTCTGTTTTCAGTATTACTTGTAAACTGTAATGCAGGGTAAATATTTGGTTAGTTTTAGATTCTGCTATTTTGGGACACACCTTTTCATTGGTGCCCTGTGCTTCATGTTGTTTCACACCCAGAAGCCCTGTGTTTGATTTTCACATTCTACTTATGCTGATATTGATCAGTGAAGTCCGATGGTGACTGACTCATTTTTTTCATCGAAAATTTCCCATCAACCTCTCAGCTTATGATTTTTATTTAAATCAGTTATTTTATATGGATCACCAAAGGGTAATTTTCTAATTCTGTCTTACGGTGGGGCCTTTAAAAACTGAAGAAATTATAACGTATTTTTCTCCTGGTGAGAGTGATTTACTGGGAAACAGAAGAAAAAATGACGATGTGAGAAAGAGCTCTAACACTGGCAGAGACGGTGGGCTTGGTAGATGGAGGTGAACGAGGCCCACTGCAGAAATGCGGAGGGGCAGGAGCAGGTTTTGTAACTCCTACAAGGCTATAGTAGCCCACGGTGAATATGTTTTATTAAATTTCTATCTAAATCTTGCTGTGGAATTTGCTTGATAATTGTGCCTAATTTTAGAAACATGTATTTTCATTAGATGATATTTCAAGTGAAATCAAAACCTAAAACCATTTTAATTTCACTGCCTAATTCGGCATTAGCCCTACTGTTCGAATTTTTGTAGTCTCTCCCTTAAAAGTGCAATTTTAAATTGAGGTGTCTTATATACCTGTACCTTTACATTGCAAAAAATGTGGGCAATATTTTTATGTAACTTTTTCAGCTTTTGTTGCTAGTCTATTGCAAAGAGAAGCAAATGTTACTGTTAAATAAAATGATAGATAACTGGCAGTTTCGTTTAGACACTAATGGAGCCTAAAGGCCTTTAAAATGACAAAAACAGCAACTTTTATGATTTATAGTCTCATTTTTGTTACACAGTTTGCTCATATACCTGACAGTCTTCCCTCTTTGTGACTTTTTCCTAAAAATTACAGTTTTGTGTTATCTAAGTGAAAAGGCCATTAGAGTTAGTGGAAGAATATGACAGCATCTTTTCTGAGGATTGTAGCAATCAATTCCCTTTGGAGATACACGATCTCTTTTTTTTTCTTTTTAAAAATAATTCTAACAGTAGTGATGTAATGCAATCTTCAAAGAATATGTACTACAACTTTGAACCTGTGAACTCTTCAGATCATCTTATACATGCTATGTGATCTGTAGTTTTAAACAATCATTTCTAAATGGCTCAGTGATTTCCATTTAATACCTGTGTACGCAGTCTCATCAGTATTGGGGTTACTGTTGTCTAATATGATAAGCATTCTGTTAAATTAGAATTTTAAAGCAACATGGATTATATAATGTTTTTAGTTACATGTTGCCATTTTTAATTTTTTTTAATTCCTCTTACGGTTCAGCTGATTTCCTTTTCTCTTTGGCATACCCAGCAAGCACTCTGTAGTTGCCTCTGAGAGCAGGAATGTCATCTGATCTATGGGTGGTTTGGTTTGCCGACTTAGATGAGAACACTTTGCATGAACCGCATTGATGTGTTCTCATCCTTTCTGTTCGCTTATTGAACAATTAATACAACATTGTAAAGACTCCCTAGAGTATTTCTATAAACGAGATTGTTTTATCCAAGAAGCACAGTGGTACATCAAGATAAACAAGGATGAAAAACGCTGATTAGGAAACGTAGGAAATAGTAAGCCTTCAAACTCACGTTATGGAAAGATTCTCCCCATCCCTTACAAATAAAAGATATACTTGCTCTCTATTGAAATATTTTACACAATTTAGGACGCTTAGCTTTTCATAGATTTAAATCTCCATTATTTAAAACATAAAAAGTTAGTTGTATTCATATGATAATACTTTCATTTCTGCTCTTAATTCTTGTTATCTAAGTTTTTTCAGTAAGAATGCTAATCTTTTATTATTCTCTTAAAATTTAAAACTACTAGAAAAATGGTTATGTGGCAATTAATCCTTAAAACAACATAAATTCCCCATGATTTTCAAATATCTGTGATTTCACAACTTTATCCTTCAAAGTATACTTTAAAAATATAGGGTGGCTTAGAATTTTTGAAACTCGCACTGAAAAGGAATGTAAATAGGTAGGTATTAAGTTTTTATATTAGTTCAAAAATATTTAATGTTTAAAAATACCATTTTTTATATTTTTGATCACTGTTCAGTAAAGTAATATTTATTTTTGAAAAGTAAGTTTATGTGTCATGTTTGGATGCTGAAAAGATTACAGTTCAATACCAGTCTGCAACAGTGAGAATGAGGATAGTCCAAAAAACTAATCACTTACTTTTATTGCCTTTATGCATATCCATAAAGTATAAAATGGATTATAGACCTGTGTGTTAGACTCAGCCAGTTTTGTTTTAGTGATGTCTCACACCATATGTCTACATTTTATTCACTAGATATGAAATAAATACTATCTTTTTCAATTATGACTTTCAGATTTCATAAACTTACTACATTTGACTTTTAACTGATATTATCTCATTATTAAAACTACATAATAAAGGTGGTATGGATGTATTTATCCAGTAGATATTTATTGTAATGTTCAGAGACTGTCTATGCTTTGGGGAAACCACAGCACCATACACACTGGGCTAATTCACTGTCATTTGGAGTTTGCGTTCTAGTGGTAAAGTAAAAGTAAACACAATGTGTTAGGCGGTGGTATTGCAATCTACAATTAAAAGAAGAGCAGGGTAAGCGAATGAGGTGGTAGAAATTCCAAAATGTACCTTCTATGTAAGCTTCCCAAAATTCTCTACCTGCTGATTTGAATGTTCTTTTTACGCTAGACTGTCTGTGTATGCTGTCCATGTAGGTTTCTCCATTGTTTTTCACATCCTACTGTCTCACCATTATCTAGTTGGATGTCTGTTTTTTGCCCTTAAGAGAATGCTCTTTGAAACCTGTGCCCATAAATCTTCACTTGTGTGTTACCAGTTTCTAACCTTGAGTTCCTTTATAAGTGCTCATATTTGTTACGACAATGAGTGAGTGGTACTCTCAGAATTTCTAAGGTTATCTGGGTCTATTAGAATCCAAAGGCCCTTTTTGAGACAATTAGGAAAGAAAGTAAAAAATGGTTTTTAAAAAAAGCATATGTATACATTCTATCTGGTTCAATTGTAACATTTCTAATTAATTTGAGTTCTACATTTTACATTATTGTCATTACTATACAACTTTTTTGAAAAAAATACAAAAAAAACTCTTCTGAAAATTACTTTTTAATCCACAGGTACTACTGAACGAGTGTGCTTGATCCAGGGAACTGTTGAAGCACTGAATGCAGTTCATGGATTCATTGCAGAAAAAATTCGAGAAATGCCTCAAAATGTGGCCAAGACAGAACCAGTCAGCATTTTACAACCCCAGACCACCGTTAATCCAGACCGCATCAAACAAGTGAGTGTTTAGTTCAGAAATCAAAGAGAAATATTCACAGCATAGTGTGAATTCCTTAGGAAAGAAGCCTTATAGTCTTAGCATATAAAGTTTTTTTCTATATATTCAGATAAGTTGTCATTTATTTATTTAAAGACTATCAGAGAATCTTAGATTGATCAGTTGATTGCTTGCTTGCTTGATTGAATTACTCATTTATTAATGTTACCACTCAGAAGCAATTATGTGACTCATTTCTATTGTGATTTATAAATACAAATTTGATAATTTATGGGAATTTAATCTATTTAAAATTTATTACTTTAAAAAAGTATAAAAATTGAAATGAAGCTATATGCTCAACATTTCAAATATCACTTTTAGTATTAGTCCTCAGTATAGTTACTCTATTATGCATATATATGCTCCTGTTTTGTTGATTTGTCATGTTCAACATTTTTATCAACAAATATGTATAATATACTTTTGTGCCTAGAAAACAGTTGTTACAATTCAGCTATTACATTCTGTATAACTTGTATATAGCACATATATGTCATAAAGGGCCAATGTTCATTTTTAATGTGTGGGATTTTCTGTAACAAAATTTTTACTTGATAAAAGACAATGTGAGTTTTTAAGAGTGAATAATGGCTGACATGTAGGAGAAAAATGACATTTTTAAAAATATTAAATGAGGTGGTTTCTTCCCCATAAATTCATTTAAATTCTCAAATTTATTTGATACTTTATAATTATTGTTTCTGCACTTTTCCTTTTATATTAAGTATTAATTTGTGATCATACTAGTAATAGACTGTCTTTTCCAAAGGAATGTATTCATCAATTCACAGAACATTTAATTTATAGAATATTTATGTTCGCTGTAATAAATTGAAATGTAGCTTATTAATTTCATGTTTCTGAATTGAAAAAAATAGTGTTATGAATCTAATAATTTTGCCAATATATAGGTAAATATAAGGCTGACCAAACACATACAAATGTAGAAATTATCAGTTAGACAATAATAGAATAATAATTCTATTTTCTCCTAGTACCATTTTAAAAATTCTTTCATGTTTAAATTATGAATATTTGTTATCCATATAAATCATTCATTTTATACTCTTTGTTAATGTCAAAATGGTTCGTTTTATTTGTACACCCTTCACAATTTTTCAGGGAAGTATCTTTTAGTCTATACATGGCAGAATGTAAATATTTTGAAGCTCCAAACATCAGTAGATTCTTTTATTCTTACAGCCGTTATAGTTTGGGAATCTTTACTTTATCTGTGCTTAGTAAGTACATAGAATATTTTTTAAAACTAATACTTTGAAAGTGATAACATCACTCCATTTAGATTCTAAAACTGAGAGTTTAGTTAAAGATTAAAATCACCAGGGGCTAAGAATTTACAGACACACCCATAGGGTTATTTGTTTCCTTTTCTTTTGTAACTGCTGTGAGAAAGTTCAAACATTTAGAGATGTGGTGAACATCTTGATTTTTTTAAAAGTGAAACATATAATGTACCAATAGTTTGAGTAGTGTGATATCACTGGCACTATATTCAGGGCAGTGATGTGAATGAATTTTTATTATTTTTTGTAATAATAAGTAGCTAGTACCATCAAATAATTGTCTCTGAATTACTATTAAAACTCCAATTTTCTCTTATGGCAGTATGAGTTTTATTGGCTACCATATATCCAATGCCAGTACAGATTAATGAAAACCAAAATTTAAAAATGTTTGGTTTATTTTTACTTGCCTTTACCTAATAATATTATTTAAATTCAAGATAAGTGTTAAAATAGATGTTGGTTTACTTTTGTATATTTACATTCATTATAAGCCTTGTAGATGCTCATGGAATTAAAAGTATTATTGATTATTTAATATTTTCATGTAATTAATAATGTATGGAAGAAATGGAGTATAATTTTAAAACATTGATCAGTCAAGTATACTAAATCTAGCATAGTGATATATTTAACACTTAAACACTTTTTTTGCAAATGTAAAAATGGAAAAATCTGGAAGAGAGCTCAACCATATTTCTAAGATATTAATTATATGAACAGAATTTTTTTATGCTGTAAATTTAGGACTCTCTAAATTTGTAGGTATCGATTTTACTAATATAAAGACTTCACTGGGTCATTCCCTAAATAGAATTCCAAGTATATAATTTTAAGTTGACATGATTTTGTTTCTGAAGAAATTATTTTGATTATTCGTTATAAAATAATTATGTCTAAAATAAACCACTTTCCACTAAAATAGATAAAACTATATTTCATATGATGTTTACATATATTTTTTATTTTAACACACAGAATCCCAATAAGATTTATTTTAGAATGGTACAGTTCCCCTTAACTAAAGATATACCATTGACATTTGTTTTGGGCTTCAGTTCTCAAGTTAACTTTTAATATAATTTCTTTGAAACTTTTTAAATAATTTTCTTCTAGTTAACATTTTGCAAAAAATTAGAGTTTTTAAAAGGGTAGAGCTAGAAAATATAACTTTTGCATAGAAATGAATTAATGTTGAATATGAAATTATAGATTCTCTTAATATAGTATATATTTATTACATGTTCATTGTTTTTATGACTGATAATTTTAAGATTTTGTTTGCTAAAAAATAGTTTATATGTACTTTATAAGTAAAAATGATTTACATGTAATAGGAAGTCAGAGATAGTTCCAAACAATTAAAACTTGCTTTAAAAGTCAAAATTTTACACCATATATTATAGACTTTTAATAAAATAGCAAATTCTGAGTTATACAATCTGTATATAGTTGGAAACTGAATAAATCGCAGGAACCACCATACTCTGCCTAAATGGAACCCATCCTTATCGACTGAATCAATTCTCAGGCCAGAATAGTTTTTTTCAGAAAAGTATTGCCTAGTCGTCTTGTAAGTCTTTCCTACAGTGGGATGGTGAATATGGCAGCTTGACCTCCAGCTTCAGATATGAGATACTGTGTGAAACATTCGATTCTTAATTCTGAAATTTGTATTGAAAACGTTTATTTGCTAATACAGAGGAATCCAATATTTTATATATTCAAAATGACAATAATAATAATGCTTATTGAATAATCAAAATCTTGTAGCCTCTGTTCTTTGACCTTAACATCAGGAAACTCTCATGAGGTGCACAGTACCATTGTACTTGTTTTACAAGACATCATACTAGAAACCAGATATGCAGCAAGATCCAGTAAACCAAAATTAAACATATTAATTTACATAAAACATACTGTTTTTTTATTTTTTGGACACACAGATAACTGAGACAGTCAATAATTTTCATGGAAACTAGATCTTGTTTGCCTACAGCTCTGAACTCCTTTATGGAGCACTACTTAACACAAATTATTTGGTATATATTTTATTTACACCTTTTAATGTTTTGAGCTTTGTGCTTTTTACTTTTTATCCCATGGGATTATTGAAACTTTTCCTCTTGTAAGTCCCTCAAAACCAATAATCAGGGGTGTCCAACCTGCAGCCCATGGCCCACACGTGGCCCAGTATGGCCATGAATGTGACCCAACACAAAATTGTAAATTTACTTAAAACATTATGAGATTTTTTTGTGATTATGTGCCATAGTGTTTTTAATGTGTGGCCCAAGACAGCTCTTCTCCTTCCAGTGTTTGCCAGACACACCAAAAGGTTGGGCACCCTGAATGTAATGAGCCAATATAATGAACTGCCCCAAATTGGTAGCAGCCACACTTAAGTATTATAGTTAGCATTTGTTAACTTCCTTTGTTTATTACAGATTTTCAGGAATTGCATTCCTTTTGGCTCAACTATTTTTTAAGAAAAGCTACATTAAGAAGTGTTACAGGCATATAAATAATTATCTTATGTTAAAAAAATCAAAGATGTCAGAAGTCTCATTTAGTCCAAATAATTTTACATTCATCATGAAAAAGTTGCAAAAAACAGCACATAATTTGTTCATTATTCAGTCATTCAATCATGAAATTATTAAATGCCACTTTAGTGAATTGCAAAATATATTAAATTGTAGTACTTGCTCTCCAAAACTATTTGTGAGAGATAAATAATTCTTTTAATAATTTATAAAAAGGTAAAACTGTATTTATATTACCAAAACTACAGTATAAACAATGTGCTGCAAAAGTTCAGAGGACTGTGAAAGAAATGTAGGCTAGTGACATTTGGTGGTGTAAAACAGGTGAAGACTTGAACTGAACCTTGAAGATTGTGTAGGAATTGCCTAACTAGAAAAAAAAGAAAAAAGCTTATTTTAGGGATGTGAAGCAACGTGGATTTGAGTAGAAAGATGCCATAAGTGTTTACTAGTATGGAGACTATCTTGACAAAGATGGAATGTTTGTGTCGGAGTTGAGAGAAAATAATGTTAGATAGGTAAGGTAGGATCAGGTAATGGAGAGCCTTGGATGTTCAGCTGAGGGGCATCATACAGATTCTTCATAATATCTCCCAAAAGAGCCCCTCTAAGTTCTTTAGAAGGTTATGAAAAAAAAGAGATACCTCTGCATTTTGTTCTGTTCTGTGCTGAAAAGCCAGACAGATGCAGGGTTTTTGTAGATAAAGCTTGTAGGGGAAAAAGAGAGCTATGATGATTAGCTGAGTGTTCTACAGTGCAGATATTTAAATTTGAAGGTTTGTAAGATAGTATTTTCTAAAACTTTTTCATGTAAGATTCACAAATCCAGTGGATGTCAGGCAAAAAAAAAAAAAAATTGTGGGCCAGAATGAAGAACCTGTAGTAATGGTAATAGCGCTATGTAAGTGGTGCTTCCTCCGTTAGTGCCAGCCATCATGCTGCGCACTTTACACGGAGTATCAGTTTCACCCACCCTCACAGAAATCCTGTGAGACAGGCACAGAGTCCACGCGATACTTCAGGATGCTGATGCTTAGAGAGAGTGAGTGACTTACCCCAGGACATGTAACTGTAATTAATTATCTTAACACTAGGCTTTATGGCCTCCAGGTTTGAGTAATGCTGCTGAAACAAATTCCAGTAGATTTCTCTCTTCTGATACTTTTCAAAGTCTTGAATAAACTTCTCTAAGAAGAGAACCTTACTTAAAATAGAATGTCTTATATCAGGGTGAAGGTAAGAGTCTAGGCGTTATTTTAAGAATAAGATGATGAAACATTTCATCTCACTTTTGGTTGTGAAAATTGAGACAAATGCATGAAGTTCAAAGATATTTCAAAGTAAAATTTGTGAGGCTTTGAGACTGATTTGTTTAGTTCCAAAATGGTGATGAAAGAATAAAAAATCACTATATGCAGTTTTGAACCTAATACAATGGTGAAACCTGAGAGCAAACAAGTGAATTTTAATCAGGCACCTACTTGAGATACTTTAGTTTGTTCAGAAAAGTTAATTTGTAAATAGTACTTTTTTTTCTTGAAGTAGTTTCTGATAGAAGCATAGGTGAGAATCTAAAACTGAAAATATAGACCCTTGGTTGCAATAGATCAGAAAATTTCACTTGCATTTTCGTAGCAGGAAAGAAAAAAGCGAACAAATGAAGAAAGAAGCAGTTATCGGAAAAAGTGGTAGGCATTGTAGTAAACGCACAGGATGCGGAGCAGGACTGTCAGGGTTCTGGTCCTGGCTTTTCAAATGACCAGCTGGGTGTTTTTGGACAAGTTGTTTGGCTTCTCTGTACCTCTACTTCTTTACCTATAACATGGGGATAGTAATAGTTATCTATTTCATTAAGATATCGTGAGTATTACGTAAGTAAAACTGTACCTTTTCTTAGTAGGTACTCTACAAATCATAAAGGTAAAAAGGAAATCAATATTTTTTCCTGTCACAAAATAAGGAAAGATGCTAAAAAAGGATCGAATACCCAGAGAAAAATTTGAGAATAAGTAACTTTTTTAAATAGGAAATTATTGGAAAGTTTAAAAAGTTAGTTTCAGTTCACATGGTGAGAACAAAGTTATTATTTCCTAAAGGAAAATAGGCTGGTTAGGTACAACGGGAAAAAAAATGGTGTGGTGTGGAAACTTGCTGATTTAAATTTTGGACATACAAAGAAAAATATAGGTTAGATCAGAGCGGTTCACGAAACCCTGCTACCCAAGAGGGAATGGCTTATGTTAAAGAATGAAATCCTTTTCATTATGCCTTGGAAGGGCAGAGGAACTGGAGATGAGATTACTGGAGGAGCAAGATGACCTAGGAGTGGCTGAAAGATCCAGGTTAGGGTGTTAAGATCGTAGCCTGTGAAGCGTTTGAGTAGGAGGTCGTAGTTTTGTCTCAGTGGAAGCAATGTGAAGAGGGGGTTGGGGGGAGAGCGGTTTGGGAAACTGACAAAGTGATGAAGTCAGTTGTGGTAGATAAAGAAGCTCGTTCTGGGAAGTAATGATTTCTTTCAAGTAATGAAGAATATCGGTTGAAAGAGAAAATATTGAATGGTGGGAAAGAAGGATAAAGTATAAAATAGCAGTTATGAGGAAAATAAGCTATGGAATGTGTATATTGTGAAAGACCTCTTGAAATTGGACAACACAAATTTATATTAGGTCTAAGTAGTTGCCGGCAGTTCAGACATTGGAAGAGAGGGAAGATACTTGTCAGGATAAAAATCCAAAGGTGATAATTACATGTTTAAATATTTATCCATTATTTTTTATAGAGCAGTATACACATTTATTTAACACAACTCAAAACAGGTTTGGGAAGGTAATAAGTAATGTTACTCAGCTACTGATAGATTCCAAGTTACAACTGAGACTTGTTCATTGCTGTGCTCACTGTATCTCTAAATATCAGAAGTTCTTGACACTCTATTACTATAGATTTGCTTGAAGGTAAGCTTTATTTATTATAGAGTTTATTTATAGTAATATTCTCTGGCCCAGCAAAAATGCCACGTGCTAACAAGAATACATTTTATAATTTGTAGTTACTTTTTATTTCTATTCCCAAAAGCCTAGTTAAATATCTATATTTAACTAAATGCCTGTTGTCAAATCTTGAATTTTTAAAAACTGTTCTCCAAAGAATCCATTCTTTTAAAATTATAAAATACTTCAAATTTTTCTGCAATAAGTAATTAAGCTTTCATTGTTTAAAGCACAGTCTTTAAACAGCCATTCAATTCATGTAAACAAAATGTTCTTTTCCATTTGAAAGGTAAAATTGTGGTAAAGAAATGACTGCCCTTCATAATCATTATTTGATAAATGTAAAAAAAATAAATTTTAGAGGAGTGTGTCCTTTGTAAATGTTTTTAACAGATATTTTAATATATTGTTACTATATGGATATTTAGTTGCATCTTCATGGTGTATATCAGAAATTTTATTAAATGATTTTTAACTGGAAACACTTTGTTTATCAACTATTAGGGAAGCAAATGTTGTGCATTTACATTGTGTACTGAAATATTTCTTTTGGATTTTTTCCATTCTATTTATTTGTGTGGTTGAGAACAACTATCAAAGCTGTTTCATTAATTAATAGAAACTTACCTGTTTATTAAAATGGTTTTTGCAGCTAGTATTCAAAAGGTAACTGAAATGTATGCTTTCTGGAATCTATTATAAGTTAATTAGTAAAGGGAGAAGACTTTTGCACAGTATCTACATGAATAATAAATAGCTGGAAAACTCATCTCACGTGTATTTCACTATATGTTCATTATTTCAGAAATTTAAACCAAGAAAATATATTTAGAGACAATTTGCTGTACTATTTTGACAGTCTTATTATCCCTTAAAGCCCAAATTTATATAATTTTTACCTTTTTAGTTAAAATATTAAACTCTATCTTATGTTTACCTAATAACCAAATGATTTTAAACTCATTATTATTAAACTGGAAGTTTTAAATTATTGTTTTTATTTAAATGGTTAAGAAACAGCATTAGAATTAAGGACAATGTTGATGAATCTGAGTTGTATCAATTACTAATAATACATGCCCAATATTTCATCTATGTGCCAAGCAGAAAAAAGCTATTAAATAAATTGATATAAGGTAATATTAATTCTGAGCCACTTGATATTACTACTCTTTCCACATAGTTCTTTGTAATATTTCAAGACCTTGTTGAGAATTCATCTCCAGGACAAGGTAGATGCACTTCAGGTTGATTTTACCCTGATAGAAACAGAAGAGCCCAATACACGTACTTGTGCTTCTATAAGGTTAATGAACTTGGATTCTAACCTATATTGGGGAAAATGGCCTCTAGGTTTATTTCACATCTATTTAGTCAGCTTTCTCATAATTAGTATAAGATTTATACAGAACAGATTTTCAAATATATGCTAACTACTCACAGGAATTATCTACAATACAAGTTATAACCAGAGATGAGAAAAACAAAATCTTTACTGTTTAATTAATAGTAACATGAAGTTAGTATCGTATGTCCTTAGTATAGTACTGTAAGGAAAAGAAAATATTAGGGCAAATTTTAATGACAGAAAATTAAAGTCTCTTAAAATGACAGTAATATATTACAAAAAACAAAAGCAGAAAACAGAGGATTTGGAGAATTTTTTTCTTCTTTTATGATGCTTTACCTTTGAGTGTAGCTCCTGCCCCCTCTTTATATATGATTAAACCTTGGTGTGACTTGGTGTCTGAGGTCTTAACTTGAGAAGAACTAGGAACCCTAAAGGCGTGCACTATTTAAAGCATGGTCTGATGTTAGAAGCAATCTTAGTTTTTGGAGAATAGTGAGTTAAGCAGGAGCCTGCAAATATCTTCTTTTTTTCTTTTACTTTTAACTGCTTTATTCTATCCAAATTACAACTTTTGAATTAAAATGCATGAATATAACTATATTAAGTAATTTCATCTACTTTTCCCTGATACTGCTGAACCTTTAAAGTTATGCTTTTGCTCATATCTGAGTACTTGTGATGGATACATATTAATATTGAATATAATGTTCATGTAGAACTGTTGTGTCTATACTATAAAATTAGCCCACTTCACCTGTTAAGAAATATTATGTATTGAGGGTGCTATTTAAGCAATGCTATTTGCTTAGTGAAAATATACATTTTTATAAAGAAAAAATCTTAATATTTTATACTTTAAGATTATTCTTTTAGACATGAAAAGTTTTTAAAATATTTTATTGAATTATTTAACTAATATATTATGTTCTCATAAAACATATGTATAGTATGTGTATTTAAAAGTGAAGTCAATAATAAAAATGATACTTAATATTTTTATGCTTATTTTCAATGCAGGCTGATGATACTACAATATATTGTACCCTTCATCTATATTAAATTTTAGTGTTTAGCATAAGTGGTAAAGTGTTAAAATGCTATTAGTTACTTGTTTATTAATATGAAGTTAATGTTTACATTTTCAGACGGGCTCTAAATTAATTAAAAATTAATACTTTAGAAGATAATGTGATATTAAGAACTCAGAACTACAAATTTAATTGCTTTTAAGTATGGATCCCTAAATTCATGTGGAATCAACTTGTTGGTGATGTTCAACATATTAAGTAGGTGGATACTTTTTGCCAAAGTAAACTTCATTTCACCACTTCTTCCAATCCCCGACTGTATTCATTGATAGGAAAATGCCTCTTTCAGTTTTACTCATTGAATTTCTTGAATTTTTGTTTGACATCTCTTTTTCCCCAAGAAAACAAAGGGAAAGAAAAGAGACTACTATTCATGAATATGGTCAGGATACCTTTAATACTCATGTGAATTTTTATCAGTCACCATCATGATTTCAAGTCATGAATTTATTTTTACATGCTTATTATGCATGCATATTTACATGCATTAGTTATTTAATTGATCTTAAATTCCATTAAATTTGAATGACTAGGAGAAAGATTTGTTTATAGAATTTTGTTCTCGTTATATTACATTTTATTTTATTTTGATTTATTTAAATAATCAGTTTAAGGCTTATAAAGGTTGATTTGCTCCTGAACTGCTTTGTTCCCAGACATTGCCATCTTCCCCAACTACCACCAAGTCCTCTCCATCTGACCCCATGACCACCTCCAGAGCTAATCAGGTACAGTATCATCCTGTCATCTACACCATACTTTTCACGGGTGATTGCCTGCACACTGGAGAAAAAACGATGGTGGGTTAAGGATGTATTCGTTCATTCACAAAAGTGCACCACGATCAGATTCCAAAAAACTGAGAAGGAAATAATTATTTCCAAAAATTTATATGGATTTTTAACTTTAGGTAACAAAAATATATTCAGGTGGTAGACTATTAGAATTTCGGATGTTCCCCTTAAAATTGGGATGACTTTATGGAGCTCTGAGAGTTACTTATTGAGTTGATGTTTATGATCTCCCTTACTGTTTCCTCCTAGGATTCTTGGTACATAGCTTAAGAATATCATATATGTGAAAAAAATATGTTTAAATATGATTTGTTGAGCAAAGGTATATCTTTAAAAGTGGATGCATTTTATTTGCATTTTATTTCAGATATTCCTTACTTTGTAAATGATTTTAAACTTTGGTTGAAAAATATTTGTAGCAAACTAAAAGTAACTGAAAATTGGTATTTGTCATAATTTTAATGCTGTTTAACAACACAGGAAATGGTATTTTCTTAGAATTTAATACTAGCATTTTCTTTGGTGGAGTAGCAAACTGCAAGTATAAATATATCTTAATAGTTTGATTCGATGATTGTTTTGGTACTGAATATTTGTAGGTCATTCTTCAAAAGTGTGGTTAATTTTGGTACATTTAAGGAAATTATATAAAATATTTTATGTAATTCAGACATACTGTACTTTAACTTCACAATTGTTAAAATTATATTTATTAAAATGATTAAACACATTTTCATTTTGTCTGAGTTGAGCTTCATTTAGGTCAGAAATGTTTTCTTTAATATTTCCAATTTTTTTATTAATACAAGGCCTCATGGGATTATTTAAATATTTAAAAAAGCTTATCTTTTAAATACATTTCATAGAGTTGGCTTATAAATTATAAACATTGAGCTGTATTTGCTAAATATATTAAATGTAGCTTTTGCATATCATCTAATATAAGGCTATCAGAATTATTTTGCTCATCATTGATTTTAATACTTTTATAACCTCAGGAAAAATTTAAAAATAATAACTGGAAGCAAAACCAACAGGATGTTAGGAGCTTGATTTTTATTTTATGCAGTAGCATTCCTCAGACAAAAATACTTTATAGTGCTTACATTTTAGACCCAGTATTGTTTTAAAAGTATACATCTCTGGTGAAACCGAGCACTTATCTTTGAAGGAAATGGTACTGTATAAAGTGAGAACTAAGCTGGTATTATTGATGTATGAAGTTCAAAAGTGTGTGTGTGTATGTGTGTGTGTGTGTGTGTACACACATTTTCACTTTATATACCTTATCTTTTTTTATTTAATCTTTACTGTATTTTCTCCATGCCCATTTAGTCCCCATTAAATCCCCTTATGCCACCCTCCCCCAGGCAGTCCCCACACTGTTGTCCATGTCCATGAGTCCTTTTTCCCTTTTGCTTAATCCCTCCACCCCCTCACCTCCTCCCCGCTTCACTAGCTGTCATCTGCTCCCCATCTATGAATCTGTCTCTATTTTTCTTGTTGGTTCAGTTTGTTCATTAGATTCTACATATGAGTGAAATCATATGGTATATACCTTATGTGTTATATGAGCTTCAATTATATGATATAGAAAACTATTGGGAAAACAACTGACTTTATATTTTTGATGTTTCTCTCTTACTTCATCCTTCTTTCTTTTCCAAACAAAAACAAGAAAATTGCAATAAAAACAAAACTTATGCTTTTCCTCAATGTAAAAAATTCTGGATCTGGAAAGAAAATTTTGTCTATTAAGTTAGATTTGTGTATTTTTTCATTTATATGAACATGTGAATTTTGATTTCTTTAAAAGACTAATTATGTTTAAGTTTACTAATATATTTTTGCCCTTTAGATAAGTTACTGCATCCACCTCTGCCAAATCTAATGTTTTTCTACTTCAAAATAATAAGTCATTTGTGATTTTATCCTCTGTCCATTATACCCAGTTATATTTATTAAACGTATTTTATTTATATTTGTTTCATTCTATTCTTGTATAAACAAGCATAGCATCTCCTGGACAGCATGAGGCAAAAAATAAAAGAAGAACGTAACAAATTCCTTAAATTCATGGAGGAAGGTGTAGTTATCACCCATATTGATGTTATTAGTAGTTTTCCCTACAGTATTTCCCAATAGATTCTATTTAGGTAAATTTGGTTTTTGGTGTTCATAGATCACAATTATTTTGTGTGTGTAGTCCTAATTAAATCAGTATCGCTTTACTGAGTAGACTTACATCTATAAGGGTAATGGGGATAGATAAGTGGGTTCTCACATGCAATTAAATTAGACTTCTAAACCTGTAAAAATAACTTTTATTATTGGTTTAAGTTTGCTTTATTCATATCCAGCAATTTGGCAGATGTGTGTCCAATTTTATAACTAGAAGAAGTGGAACAAACTCAGAGCATTCCAATTTAAATTAAAAGTTATTGTTTAATGTGTTCTAGCTAATATAATACCCTCTGCTGTTAAAAGTAGCTATAAACATTTTTACATGTGAATTTTTATAGACCATTATAAAATACATCAAGAGTGTGTTATTTTCATTTTTGTTATTTTAATAAGCAAATGAGTGATGATTGAGTTCTATTTGCAGAATAGTTTGTCTATGATTCAATAAAAATTAGAGACTATTAATATTTGTTTAAACCCCAAAATAAAAAGCTCAGAAAATAGATCAGAAAGTTAGTTTTATCTGCAGTTTCAACATTTAAAAATATTTTCGAGTCTTTTAAAAATGACTATCTGTTTCACATACTGAATTTTACTTTTCTAGCCTCAAGTTTTCACAGGTCAGACTGACAGACTATAACTAGTGTTGTGCCTCTGTAATAACTTGCCTCTGAAAATTAAAGGATTATCATCTGAGAAGTTTTATAGAATGGAGGCTAAAAGTCAAGAAGGGAGTCAAATTGCCTATGATCACATCCTTGTTCTGCCACTTACTTGCTGAGTAAACTGAGTTCAGTTTTCCTTTATTGAAATTCAAGCCCTGGCTGGTGTGGCTCAGGGGATTGAGTGCCACCTGGGAACCCAAAGGTCACCGGTTTGAATTCTAGTCATGGCACATGCCGGGTTGTGGGCCAGGTTCCCAGGTGGGGGGTGTGCGAGAGGCAACCAATAGTTGTTTCTCTGTTTCTCTCCCTCTCTATTCCCCTCCCTTCCCCTCCATCTAAAAAATAAACAAATAAAATATACAAAAATATTCTTTACAGAAAAAAGAAATTCAAATGATAAAAGCATCCTGTGGGATCAAAGTAAAAAATAAAACCTCATTATTTTTAGAACAGTAGTTTCTAGAATGTAATATTCTCCACATTAGATTGTTATACTTATTTTATTTTTTTCTGAAATACTGTCAAGTAATAATGAAAAAGAAAAATTATTCTTTTCTCACATAGTATTTTTTAGATTTTTTAAATTTCTTTTTAGGGAGAGGAGGAAGGGAGGGAGAAAGAGAGGAAGAAAAACATTGATTGGTTGCCTCTCACATACCCCAAAATGGGGACCTGGCCCACAACCCAGGCATGTGTCCCAGCTGGAATCAAACTGGCGACCCTTTGGTTCACAGGCCCACGCTCAATCCACTGAGCTACACCAGCCAGGGTGGAAACATTATTCTTTAAGAAGCTAAGTGATATAGCATATAGCATATAAAAATTGAGTTTTATCTTTGAAGAAAAACTGTAAGATAATATTGCTGCTTTTTCAAGTCTAAAATATTTCTGTAATTAAAGTCTCTATTCTTTTCCATCAGTAATTACTTTATTTTTATTTCCTTTTTATTGAATTTTTTCCCATTACCATTTACCCCCTTGTACCCTTGTCTCCCTGGCAATCTCCACACTGTTGTCCATGTCCATGAGTCCTTTTGCCTTTTTGCTTGATCCCTCCACCCTCTAACCCCTCCCATAGCAGTCATCCTGCTCTCCATCTGTGAGTCTGTCTCTATTTTGTTAGTTCAGTGTGTTCACTAGATTCTACATATGAGTGAAGTCATATGGTATTTGTCTCTCTGACTGGCTCATTTCACTCAGTGTAATGTTCTTCAGTTCTATCTTTGCTCTTGCAAAGGGTAAAATTTTCTTCTTTTTTAATGCCTGGGTAGTATTCCACTGAGTAAATATCCCATAGTTGTTGTATCTACTCATCTACTGATGACACTTGGGCTGCTTTAATAACTTGATGATTGTAAATACGCTGCAGTGAGCATAGGGATGCTCATGTTCTTTCAGATTAGTGTTTTGGATTTCTTTGGATGTATTCCCAGAAGTGGGATTGCTGGGTCAAAAGGAAGATCCATTTTTAATTTTTTGAGGTATCTCCATGCTGCTTTCTAGGCTGCACCAGTCTGCATTCCCACCAACAGTGCTAAAAGGTTGCCCTTTCTCCACATCCTCATTGGCACTTCTTTGTTGATTTATTGATGATAGTCATTGTGACTGTTGTGAGGTGGTATCTCATTGTAGTTTTAATTTGCATTTCTCTAATGATTAGTGATGTCAAGCAACTTTTTGTATGTCTCTCAGCTGTATGTATGTCTTCTTTGCCCATTTTTATTGGATTATTTGTTTTCAGTGTTGGGTTTTATAAGTGCTTTATAAATTTTGGATATTAACCCCTTATTAGATACATTGGCAAATTTGTTCTCCCATTTCATGTGCTGTCTTTTTATTTTGTTGATGGTTTCCTTGCTTTGCAAAAACTTTAGTTTGATGTAGTCCCACTTGTATATTTTATCTTTTGTTTTCCTGGCCTGGGGAGCTATATCAGACAAAATATTACTACAAACAATGTCCTAGATTTTATTGCCTATAGGATTTTTATGGTTTTGGGTCTAACATTTAAGTCTTTGATCCATTTTGAATTTATTCTCCTGTGTGGTGTAAGAAGGTGGCCTGGTTTCATTTTTCTGCACCTATCTGTCCAATTTTCCCAAAACCATTTATTGAATAAGCATCTTTAGTCCATTGCATGTGCTTGCTTCCTCTGTTAAATATTAATTGACTGTAAAGGTGTGGGTTTATTTCTGGGCTCTCTATTCTGTTCCACTGATCTATGTGTCTGTTTTTATGCAGTACCATGCTGTTTTGATACTATGGCCTTATAGTGTAGTTTGGTATTATGTAGCGTGATTCCTCCAGCCTTGTTCTTCTTTCTCAGGATCACTATTGCTGTGTGGGGCTTTCTGTGCTTCCATATAAACTTTTGAAATGTTTGTTATAGTTCTGTGAAATATGTCATTGGAATTTAGATAGGAATTTTGTTGAATCTATGGATTGCTTTGGGTAGTATGGACATTTTAATGATGTTAATTCTTCCTATCCATGAACACAGTGTGTGCTTCCACTTATTTGTATCTTCTTCAGTTTCTTTCTTCAATGTCTTATAATTTTCCAAGTGCAGATTTGTTACATTTTTGTTTAGGTTTATTCATAGGTATTTTATTCTTTGTGTGAATTGTGAATGGGATTGTTTTTCTTTAATTTCCCTCTCTGTTGGTTTGTTTCTGAATATGAATTTTCTATCCTGCTGCATTGCTGAATTCATTTATCAGTTCTAGTAGTCTCTTGGTGGATTTTGAGGGTTCTCTATATACAATGTCATCTGCAAATAAAAGTAGTTTTACTTCTTCCTTTCCAGATTGAGTGCCTATTATTTCTTCTTCTTGTTGATTGCTATGGCTAGGATTCCACTACTGTGTTGAGTAAGTGGGGTAAAAGCAAACATCCCTGTCTTGTTCCCTGTCTTAAAGGGAACGCTTGTAGATGGTGCCTGTTGAGTATGATACTGGCAGTGGGTTTGTCATATATGGCCTTTATGATGTTTAGGTATGTTCCTTATATTCTCAGTTTGCTGAGAGTTTTTATCATAAATAGGTGCTGGATTTTATTAACTGCTTTTTCTGCATCTGTTGATATGATCCTGTGCTTTTTTCCCTTCCATTTTGTTTATGTACTGTATCACATTTATTGATTTGTGAATGTTGTACCTGGAATAAATATCACCTGATTGTGGTTTATGACCTTTTAATGTTTTGCTGTATTTGGCTTGCTAATTTTTTTGAGGATTATAGCATCTATGTTCATTAGGTATATTGGCCTGTAATTTTTTGTAGGGTCTTTATGTGGTTTAAGAATTAGGATAATGCTGGCCTTGTAGAATGTGCTCGGGAGCCTTTGTCCCTTCCTCTGGAATTTTTTGAATGTTTGAGAAGGAGAGGTGTTAGTTCTTCTGGGAATGTTTGGTAAAATTCACCTGTGAAGCCATCCAGTCCAAGACTTATGATTGTTGAGAGTTTTTCAGTTGCTGCTTCAGTTTTACTAGGTGTAATCAGTCTATTCAGATTCTTTGATTCTTCCTGATGTACTTTTGGAAGATTGTATATGGCTAGGAATTTATCCATTTTTTCCAGGTTATCCATTTTATGTGTTAGCGTGTAGTTGTTCATTGTATTTCTTACAATCCTTGTATTTCTTTTTTTGTCAGTTCTTTCTCATTTTTCATTTCTGAATTTATTTATCCAGGCCATCCCTCTTTTTTTCTTGATGAGACTGGTTAAATGTTTGTCAATCTCATTCATTTTTTCAAAGAACTAGGTGATGGATTCATTGATCTTTTGTATTTTTTTACACTTTATTTTTGCTCTGATATTTATTATTTTCTTCCTTCTACTCACCTTGGGATTTGTTTGTTGTTCCTTTTCAAGATCCTTTAAGTGTAAAGTTACATTTTTTATTTGAACTTTTTCTTGTGGGGTTTTTTTGTTTGTTTGTTTTGTTTTGTTTTGTTTTGAGATAGGCCTGTAGTGCTATGAATTTCGCTCTTAGGATTGCTTTCCCTGTGACCCACAGATGTGGGGTTGTGGTGCTCTCATTTTCATTTTTTTCAAGTTATCTTTAGATTTCTTCCTTGATCTCTTTGTTGACCCATTCATTGTTTAATAACATGATATTTAGTTTCTATGTCTTTGTGTATTTTTCAGTTTTCTTCTTGTGATTGACTTCTAGTTTCTTTATATTGTGGTCAGAGAGGAATGTTGATATGATTTTAGTTGTCTTAAATTTATTGAGCCTTGTTTGTGTCCTAATATGTGGTGTATCCAAAAAATGTTCCGTGTGCACTTGAAAAGTATATATGTACTGCTGCTTTGAAGTGAAACGCTCTGATGATATCAATTAAATCCATTTGATCTAGTGTGTTTTTGAGGCCACTCTCTCCTTATTGATTTTCTGCCTGTAAGACCTATCCATTGAAGTCAATGAAATGTTCACATCCCCTACTATGACTGTATTTCTGTTGATCTCTGCCTTTATGTCCATGAAGATTTGCTTTACGTATTTAGGTGCTCCTATGTTTGGTGCTTGAATGTTTACTAGGTTTATACCCTCTTGTTGGATTGTTCCCTTTATCATTATGTAGTATCCTTTGTCTCTTACTGTAGCCTTGGTTTTAAAGTCCATTTTTTTCAGATGTAAGTATGGCCACCCTAGCTCTTTTTTTTTCCTTTCTGTTTGCATGAGGTATCTTTTTCTATCCCCTCACTTTTAGTCTGTGTGTATCATTCAATCTGACATGCGTCCCTTGGAGGCAGCGTATATGGATCTTGTTTTCTTATCCATACAGCTACCCTGTGTCCTTTGGTTTGAGCATTTAAGCCATTAACAATTAGGGTGATTATTAACAGATACATATTTATTGCCATTTTATTTTTTTTAACTGTTTTTCTGTGTGTTTTTTTCTTTTTCTTCTTAAAGCAAGCCCTTTAACATTTGTTGCAATACTGGTTTGGTGGTAGTATCTCCTTTAGCTTGTTCATGTCTGGAAAGCTCTTTATTTCTCCTTCAATTTTAAATGATAGCCTTGTTGGGTAAAGTAGCCTTGGTTGTAGGTCCTTGCTTTTCACCACCTTGAATATTTCATGCTAATAATTTCTGGTCTGAAATGTTTCTGTTGAGAAATCAGATTAACAGTCTAATTGGAGATCAGTTGCAGGTAACTGCTTTTCTCTTGTGGCTTTTAAGATTGTTTTCTTATCTTTACGCTTTGCCATTTTACTTTGATGTGCCTTTTGTAGGTCTTTTTGGATTAAACTTTTGGGGGACTTTTTGCGCTTCCTGGAATTGTGTATCTTTTTCCTTTACCAGATTACGGAGGAAGTTTTTGATCATTATTTCTTCAAATAGATTCTTGAAACCTTGCTCACTCTCTTCTCCTTATGGCATTCCCATGATGCAGGTGTTATTACACCTCATGTTGTCCAAAATTTTTCTTGAGCTCTCCTCATTTTTTAAAATTATCTCTTTTCTTTTTGTTGCTCTGCTTGGGTGTTTGTTTGTTTTTTTTTTTTTCTACCTTGTCTTCTAAGTCACTGATTATATCCTCTGCTATACCTCACCTACTGTTTATTCCTTGCAGTGTATCATTTATTTCAGATATTGTAGTTTTTATTACTGACTGGTCACTTATTATGGTTTCTGGGTCTTTCTTCATGGTGTTGAGTATCCTTGTAATCGTTACTCTTAACTGTATATCTGATAAATTGCTTACCTCCATTTTTTTAGTTTTTCTTCTGGAGAATTCTCTTGTTCTTTCATTTTAAGCTTTTGCTTTGTCTTTCCATTTTGGCTGCTTCTTTGTATTTGTTTCTATATGTTAGGTAGATCTGCAAAGACTTTGCTGCAGTTCTGTCAGACGTTGCCTGTGACTGGCCCAGGGCAGCCTGTTTGGAGCTATCAGTGATCCACAGATCGTGTCTCCCTCTGCTGGGCCTGGGTGTGCACAGAAAGAACCAAGCTGCACACCAAGGCCAACTTTTACCAGCACTGGGCCCGGGGAAGAGTCTCAGAGCTCCCAGAGATCTGCCTTTGCTGTTGGGCTTAATCACCGGAATAGCCTCCAGCTGTGCTCAGCAGCCTGGCGTGATCTCCGCAGGGTTGGGTGAGAGGGATTCCCGCAGGTGCGGCTGTTGCTTCCCCCCAAGCTGTAGCTGCTTGGTGGAGAGTGCAGTGCCCAAGAAAGATGACTTCTGCAGTATGGGGAATGCACAGTGATCCTCGCAGCTGATCCTTCAGCTCTCTCCCCAGAGACGCCAACCCCAGACTGTCCTCACACATTTTACGTCCACTCTGCCCCCCTTCTGCCAGAGCCTAGGGTAAGTGCCTGCAAGAGAAATTTTGTTTCTTGAACTTTAAAGAGGTCTTTGCGTCAGTAGCTGTCTCTCCTTGGTGGACAGAAGAAGCACCGCTGCCTTTCACAGCCAGATAATATTTGGGTTGTTCTCCGAGTTCTGGTGCACTAGGCTGGGGAGTGCAGCTTGGGGTTCAGTCCCCACACTCCTCAGGGGGAACCCCCCAGGCGCTGGAATATCCCTCCAGAAATGAAGCTCTTGTCCTTGGGAGCCCAGTCTGCCCTCTCACGCCTCCTCAGCACTCCCTCCCAGTCTTGTGGTGAAGTGGTTTCTTCTATATGTCCCTGGTTATAAGGCTTCAGCTGGTGTTCAGTTGGTTATTTGGGATGGGTTTTCTTTAACTTGGTTGTAATTCCAGTTGGTCCTGGGAGGATGTTAGTGTAGCTTCCATTTACTCCTCCACCATCATGGGTCTCTCTTTGTTTTTTAAGATAGCTTGATATATTCTACAATTATTTTCTTCTCTAGTGAGAGTAGGCTCTTGTCCAATTCATAAATACTACTGTTTCCTTTTGAGAAAGAAATATTGGTAAGCCCTAATAATTTTAAAAGTTAGTTTTTTTAATGTGTTACATATAGCAAGATACAAGTTTGACATTTTTTACACATGGAATTTAAATATGAAGCAAATGTAAAGATATAATGAATAGAATTATATTATTTGAGGAATGTGTTTAAACCTAGAAAAATTCAGAGTCAACTGGTTTAATCAGTTCATACTTGTTGATACTAAGTCACTTTAAAATTCAATAAAGTGGTTTTGTTCATCGATCAGTACTGACTAAATTTCAGCCTTAATTTTTGATTCCTGGTTATTCACACTCCTGGGATTTTTCTCAAATTTCAGGAAAAGATAAAAGAAGAATGATTTTACAAATATGTGCTTTATGGTCATTTATTTATTTATGTACTGATAAATTTGAAATTACATATCTAAATATGTAAAAAACAAAAAATAGGTAACTCATGTGTAAGTGCCATTGCTATAGCAACAGAACAACACAAATAAAACTCACTGGTTTCACTTAAATTTGTGAGCGCAGGTCTCAGATGGGCCCTTACTGCGGTCAGATAGTCATAAGCCCATTCTGATTCTTACTCTCTACATATCTGTCTCATAAGTTCTCTTCTTCTCTGAGTCTCTGTGTTAGTTTTCTGTTGCTATGTAATAAATTACCACAAACTTAGTGGCTTAAAGAGCACATGTTTATTATTTCGTAGTTTCCATGGGTCAAGGGTCCAGGCACTTCTTAGCTGGATCCACAGCTCATGATCTCACAAGACTGTAATCAAAGTATTGGCTCAGGTGCATGCTCATCCAGAAGTTTGACCTGAGACTCTCCTCTTTTAAATTCATCCAGGTGGACAGTAACATTCGGTTTCTTGCAGCTCTGTGACTGAGGACCTGACTTCTTACTGGCTGTTGTTGGCAAGAGGCAGCCCTCAGATTCTAGAGGCTGCCCAGGTTCCCTGCCATGTGACTCTCTCTATAGGCACTTCACAGCTTGGCTCTTTGCTTCTTGCAAAGCAAGCAGGAGACCCTTTTCAGAGTGTGCTAGCAAGATGAAGCCTTGCATATTGAACCTAATCACAGCCTGACTTCTCACCTACTTTGCTCTACAACATAGTCAGCAGTGACATTCTATCCCTGTGCCATCTTCTGTGGACTAGAATCAAGTTAATTGACACCTATACTGAAAGGGAGGGTATCATGAGGTATAACAATTGTCCCTCTCAAAATTTCCCATTATTTCTTGCTTCTTCCTCACTCCCAGCTGATGACCTTAATTATTCCTATTTCACTGAAAAAATGAAGCAATCAAAAAAAATTAAAACTCTCACAAACTCACCAACACGTATATTTAATCAGCCAGCATTTATACCTGCGTTTTCCAGCTTCCTGTCTATTGCCATTGGTAAACTGGTCCTGCGCCTATCTAAGACCAGTAACTTTGGTTGTACGCTAAACCTTGCCCTTTTTATTTTACTCAAGAACATCCTTCAGCAAGTCTACCTTCTCTGTCCTTGATCTGTCAAGGTTTTTGTTTGTTTGTTTGTTTGTTTTTGGTATCAATGAGATCACTGCCATTAGCATACATACATCTGGTTTTGTCGTGTTTTAAAAGATAAAACAAAATTTTTAATCCTATTTTCTCCACCAGCTAACACCTAACTTTTGTATTTTTTGGTAGCAAAACTCACTAAAGTATTTTCTCTGTTTTTCAGTTTCTGTCTTCTCGTTCTTCCTTAATTCCACTTCACTCAGGATTTTGCCTCCACCATTCCACCAAAACTGTCTTTCCAAGGACATTAGTGATGACCACATTGCTAATTCCAGTTGTTTATTCTCAATCACATATTAATTGACCTATCAGTTGTCATAATTGATCACTTCTACTTTCTTCGTATGCTTTCTTTACTTCCAGGATGCTACATACTCTCGGTTTTCCTCTTGCATCGTGCCATGTGCTTCATCTCAGAATCCTTTGCAAGTTCATGCCTTCATCAGCCCACTTAATGTTGTGGTATGCTAGGCTTTAATACTTGAGACTTCTGTGTTTTTACTTTTCATCTAATACCTTAGCATTTATGTGCTGACATCTGCAAAACTTATGTCTACAGTGAAATTAGCAATTTCAATTAGCAGTTAGTGAGAGGCAGGTTTACTGTGAACTAATAGAGATTCTTCACCCTCCCTGGCTTATTACAAGGCCCTGCACCAAATTTTATGTTCACAATTTTGAGTGCATTTTCTGAAGATGTCCCATAGAATTGTATATTATTCAGACACTCATAACTTGGGTTCGTATTTGTCTCTAATCCATATCTGAGAATGAAACTACAGACCATCCAAATTGCCCTTCCGTATTCCCACTTGCATATGTCAATGGACATCTTAAAGTCAACAAGTCCAAAACTTACTCCAGAACTGCTCCACCTTCAGCCTTTACCATCTCTGTTGAAGGCAACTCCATACATCCATCCACTTGTTCAGATCAAAAATTTTGATTTCATATCATCTCCTTTCTTTTTTTAGCATCTGAAATCTAGCGTGTGCACTTAGTTAGTTAGTTAGTTAGTTAGTTAGTTACTGCTTCTCTGGTCCAAGCTTGAATTATTGCAGTAGCCTCCATTTAGGTTTCCTGCCTTTTTACCTTTGTTTTCCAAAGTCTCTTCTCCACTGAGCAGACTGAGTATTCCTTTTAAAATTTCATTTAAAAATTTCTTTGCTTATACCTGCAATAGTTTTCTTTTCATTTCGTTCAGTAAAAGCCACCATCCTCAAAATGACATCCATCGATTTACAAGATCTGGCCCTTGCCACATTACCTGTTTCCCTTCATTTCCTACCACTTACCCCGACTCACTCTGCCCAGCCAAATTGATCTGCTTTTTTCCTTGCAGACATCAGGCATGCTCTCACCTCAGTATTTTCCTCTTGCTTTTCTCTCTACATGAAATTCTCTTATTTCAGAAATCTATTTGGCTAACATCTTCAAAGCCTGCAAGTCTTTGTTCAGAATTCACTTGCTCAATAAGGTCTACCTGACCACTCTGTTTAATATGGCAACCTGGCTTCCCCTTACCTCAGTACCCCTGATTCCTGTTATCTTGCTGTATTTTTTTCATTGCCTCATAGAATACTATGTACTTTATTATCACATTTATTATGTGTTATCTGCCTTGCTTTCCTAGAAAAGACGTTGCTTGAGAACAGGGATCTTTGCTTTTTTCTCTAATGTATAAAAGCAATAACGTGGAACAGAGTAGGTTCTCAATAAATCTTTCTTCAATGACTAGTGTTAGACTGTAAGCCTATATGCTTTAAAAGTTATTTTTCATTTTTGAAAATTACTTCTTCAAATTAAATTTTGCATAGAAGTTCTCTAAAAATATAAACCAAGTGGAAAAAGAATTTTTGGTGGAATAAGTAGGTTAAGTGGGACATAGCCTTCTATGTTGTACTTCTGTTTTATTCCTTGTAGTACTCAGAGCACAGTTGAAAACCACTCAGGCTCTTGTCTCAAGTATTATCACAACGATGTAACAGAATATTAAAATTACCTTTAATTTTCTTCAGTATATTTGTGTGAGTTATGTGTATTTGTGTGTGATGTCAGGGTAATGTTGTTTAGAAGTCTATTTAAAAAAATCCTAGAAAAACAGTGAAATCCAAAATGCTCTTTATAAATAAACATATTGACTTTATTATATACATTAGATTCGATGTATTTTGCTTACTATTAAGATGAACCTTATAAAATTGCTAACATTTGAGTACAATTTCTTATGGCTCAACTTAGTGTACATTATATACAGATCAAAATCTCCCAAAATTCCCAGGAATAAAATGAACCAAAAAAAAAGAACCCACAGAATCTGTATTAAGAGATGTATAATTTTCATGTATATTCCCTTAATAAATACACTTTGTTACAATAACTTTGGAAGGGAAGCTTTAATATCAGAAATACCCATCCCTTTCAGTCAAAATATTAAAATTTATTGCACTTTGATTTCCCTTCCCAATTTTTTCTGGTCTTCTGGGAGAAACAAGAGAAAATGATTTTAATATTAAAAATAAATGCCTGAGAATTATTATGATATGAATCATAAAATAATTACCAAAAATATTTGTATGAGATGATATACTTCTTTCAATATTAAAATTTACTCTAAAATTATTATAGTAAAAGCATGTGATATTAACACAAACATGTAATTGTCAGTGAAACATTATAGATATTTCAGAAATAGATCCAGGTATATACAGGAACTTAACCGTACTTTGTCATGCATTAAGAAAGGTAGTATAACTTAGGAAGTAAGACAACTGTGATCTCAAGCCATAAGTCCAGGCTTTAGATCAAATCTTTGCCACTTCCTAATTTTCTGATTTGAGGAAACAACTTTACTGTATGTGTTTTCTCATTGTAAAATGTTAATACTAACAGTACCTACTTTTAGAGTCATGTCTTAAATGAATCAATCCATGAGAAGCATTTAGAACACTGCCTGATGTAGAGGAATACTTAAGCATCATTTTAATTTATTTTAAAAAGGATGTTTTATTTGATAAATGATACTGGTACACTTGACTACCCACATGAAAGAAAATAAATTTATACATTCAGTCTATACAATATATAAAATTAAATCTCAGTGTGCTCAAGATGAAGTTATAGTGTGTGAAATCAACTTGAGGATGACTTTCTTAAGGAAAAAGGAAATCCAGAGCATGAAGAAATAGGTTAAAATATTTGAATATGTAAATATTTTCTATATGTTTGGCATAGCAGAACACATTACTAGTAAGAACATGGTAAGACCCTTGGGAAAAATATGTTGAACAGATAGGTATGACAATGAATTGATAACTATACAGAGAACTTCTAGATTGATATAAAAAAAGGAGAAAATAGTTAAAGGTTATATGAATTAGCATCATGAGATAGTACTTTTTTTAACCAGACAGACAAAATTTTATGTGACATATACCAGGAATGCAAAAATTAATCTGTGTGTGTTCACAAATTAAAACTACTGGCAAAGATACAGGAGACAATCATCCTCATACAATGTTGTTGTAAGAAATGTTGTTAGATTGCAGATTTTGAGAATCTGTCCAGTGAAACGGTGCATCAATACATAGGAATATAGGGACAAAGATGTATATACTGCAGTATTATTTAGAGGTGCAAAATTCGGAAAACAACTTGACCTCTAACAGTAGCGTGGCTGAGTGAATTGTGATATGAAGAATATTATGTGGTGAAACTATTAAAAATAATGAGTTAGAGCCACATAAATTAGCCTAGAAT
The DNA here is from genome assembly GCA_004027475.1 of Anoura caudifer. Taxonomy (NCBI): domain Eukaryota; kingdom Metazoa; phylum Chordata; class Mammalia; order Chiroptera; family Phyllostomidae; genus Anoura; species Anoura caudifer. Next base: position 46,909 of record PVKU01006048.1, read on the forward strand.
AGCATTCATAATATACAAGATCTGGGACAAATAATGCCCCTTTTTACTGACAAAATCTTTTATTACAAAATCATAAGCATGTAATTCTGTAACAACAATATCACACTCAAGCACACCATATGACATTTTAGGTGAAATGTTCAAATTAAAACTATAAATTATTACATCCATATTGTTACCCTACCAACCACACTCGAGCAGACGTTCCTTCTGCCGGACCCTGTATTAATTACAAAAAATTAAGTTGCTAGTATATGGCCCTATTTTTAATAGTCAAAAGCCAGTTTGTGTTCATTTATCATCAGGGTGATGACAAGGCATATGAACGTTCTTAATATTTTTAATATATCTACTTTTTTAAATTTTATTTTTCAATTAGAGTTTATAGTCAACATCTACTTTTTTAAAAAATGTTGTCTAAGACTAAAAAGAGGATGGAAAAAAATAATGACTTCAGTTGTGGTATATGCAGTGTTTTAAGGAGTATAAAGAGGGACTTTCCCCAAAGATTGGGAAAGATCGAACTGTCTTTGCCTTTCCAGGTGTGTTTCAGCTGCTTGACCCCTTCATTTCGGCATCGCAGGATGCTTTATTACAGGCCGTCAGCAAGGGTCAGACGAGAGAAACTTCAGGCCTAGAGGAAGCATTTAGTAACTAACACAGGAAATGGCAGCTGTTTCACATTTTGAAGTTAGGCCAAATTAAATGGTTTTGTAATATTTATAATATTTTTTTAACATGTCAAAAGTTCTTAACCCTAGTTTCGCATCACAATTACCTATGGCAGTTCTTATTTAATAGGTCTAGGATGAGGTTAAGCACTTGTATTCGAAAAGTTAGAGAAATGTTTCCTGAAGCCTCTTGAGATGTTTGGGAGGTACTATTTACTGAATGAAAAATGCACATTAGTTTATTAAAAATGATGATAACTGTATTCCATATAACACTGACTCTTCTCACAAACTTTAATTCAAGGTTTTTTTTTTCATGAAATAACACCCTTTGAATATTATTTTAAAAACTCTAAATTAATGAAAAAGTATTTGATTTGTACAAAAGTTGAAGGGTAGGTGTTAGCTTTATCATTGAGAACAGTAATGGTTTATGAATTAATACAATATAAGTCTATGAAGGGATATTATACAAAATATGATTATCTTTTCATGGCATTGCTAGTCTTTTGGCTATTGCTGACTATAGTTAGGTTCTTGGAGATCTTTATGTGCAGATTAGTATTTTTTAAGATTGCTTAGCAATAATCTTGCAAAAAATTATGGAAAATGGTCAAATGAGTGCTTTCTAATCATATTCCTTTTATTGCAATCTTCTGAGTTTGTTAGTAAGCTACGCTGTGTAGATGGTATGACCCTCACACCCAGGGGTGGGAATCAGAGGATCTCTCGGAGGGCAGGTTAAGAATTATTGCTGAAAGCTGCAGACCATTAATATTTGGAGGTTAAAATTATAATACACCATTTGGTAAATACCATGTTATGTGACCTTCAGAAGTCCTTTTAAAGGTATGATTTTCCGTGAAGATAAATTTATGTTTATGGAAAGCCTTGGGCTTTTCACGTTTTCAAGTTGAAGAAAGTGGTACCCTTCAGGGGAAAAGAGTTAACGAAATAGTCACTCAGTGATGTTTTTTATTTTATATCCCACATTTGGCTCAGATGTTGCTAAAAAGGCATAGGATATTTTTCTAGTCTTAGCTGTTAAGTAGGCAGATTTGCAATCCTCTGTCGTGTTGGACTCCCTGGTAGGTAAACATGGTGGGTTTGTTTCTTCGGCGTGCTCCCTGCAGTCACAGCTGCGGTAGTTCTTGCTCCAGCACATTCTCAGGACAGACGTTTTACGTGCCTTTGTATAACCGAAGCAGCCAGGCCGCTGTTTCGGGGCCTGCGCTAGTCTTCCGGCCCTGTGTGCATGTATGTACGGTTCAGCTGGACTTGTTTTACCTTTCCAGTAAACTCACGTAAGATGGAAAATTTCTAAAATAGGGAAACTGGGGAGTTACCAAGTTTATTTTCAGCATTTTGATTTTATTTTTAAAATGCTTAGAAATAGGGACATCTTTTGCATGTTCACTCAAATAAGAGTGCGATAGTTTTGCCAAATTGGAGAGTTTGATTTCTGCCCGTTATGTAATAAACAATTGCTTCGTGTCATTCATTTTTCCAATTTTTTATTTTTGACTCAGAACTATTTCAGGAGAAAATAATTGATCATTTTCATCTTTACTTCTGAATGTAATATCCTACAATTCATTCTTTTGGTGTTTGGTTTAGCGATTGTTTCCATCAGTTAGATGATACAATCTTTCTATTACTCTTCAAGTATTTTTGAAAAAAGAGTTCTGTCTCATTAACTAATTTCAAATTGCTTTTAGCCCAACAATAGTAATTATAAAATTGATATGTTTTTATTTGTGATTCATTAAATATTAGAAGGGAACTACTTTCATCAATATGTTGGAAAAGTACTTCCTGTGGTGACTAATAATTGTGTTTAGTTGCAGACATTGCTCTGTGGCCTCATATATTAAGTAATATTTCTTTGCTTATCCAAAGTAATAATACGATAACAATGATTCATGAGATTTTTTTCTTAATGACGGTCATTTGTGGTAATTATCAACATCCCTTTACTAGTGTGACACTGAAATGCAGTCACCTCTTATTTTTTTAAAGAGTGAGTGTTGCCTTCAGAAAAACTGTTGGTGAAATTAAAATATAAGAAATGTGGAATTAGATGATTAGTAAATATAAAACACCTACAAGCAACTATAATTTTATTTCAGTAATAGAAAATCTGTCAGTCTTTTCATTTAATAATGTTTTATTTTAGTGGTAAAAATGACTGAATAAAAAATTCGTAAAAACAAAACAAAAAACCCAAATTGTGAGAGTGTTCTTTATAATTATCTTTTTAATTACTTTCAATAATATCTAATTAGTCTGGTTACATCATGGTGTATTAAATCAATCTGTAAACAAACTCAGAATTTTGAAAATCTCTATATTCCTACCTTTGTGGTTTTCCTAAACAAGCATTTAGCTTAATTGTATGATTCTTGTTTAAAATTATGATTTAAAAAAATTATTTTATAATTTAGCAGTGTTTTAAATCTGCTTTTATGTCATGTATCCACTCATTTTTTACATACATTTAAATATGCAGTAGTCTTTGTATACTAACTGTCTGTAAGCTTCATGATAGCAAGATCTTAATCCTTTTTATTTAGCTCTGTATCCTCAGCAAAAGAAATAGTAGCTTGGGCACAGTAGGTACTCAATAAAAAATTGAGCAATGAATACCAGAAATTTACTAAATTTATTTTAAATGAATTAATTTTAATGTTTTTGCAGGATTTAATCCTTCAGTGGCCTAATGTGGGAATAATTTTTCCATTTCCTTTTGTTGCACTGCTTTAAAAAAATTAAAGTAAGATAGCTTATGTGATTTAAAAAAAACATGCTTATGTAGTGAAATTCAATCTGTTATTCCCTTTATTTCAGTTTTACCTACGTATAATTTTACACTGTTTAATCCAAACTCTACATATATATTTAAATTTGGCACTGTTTTTAATAGTCCATGAATTTTCTAATTTCTATTTTATAATTTATAATTTTAGATATTATAGTTTAGTAATTTTATAATAACATTAGTTTTCATAGACTACACAGTGTTCTGTGTTATATGAAATTTTCCATTTTTGCATTATTTCCCCAGTGGATTATAGGAGAGAAATTAAGGTAAAGGTTATGCTCATTTTATAACATAATGTATACTAAAATGTGATTTCGAAAAGGCAATATGTACTACTGCAAATGTTATTTAAAAGAAAGACATCGATAGTTAAGCCATTCCCCCATCTATGTTTGGCCCACACATTTTTTGGGGGGGCGATTAATTTTCCTGTTGTACTTTGAGTATCTCTGATCATTTTAGAACTTAAATATTTTGTTGTCCACACACTTCTTTACTGTTTGCTATTTAAATTTTTTTTTTCATTTTTGCTTTCCCCTAGATTACTATATCCATACCTGTGTCTTTAAATATCATCTTGATGTTAACTCTCAAATGTCTTCTAATCTTCAAACCCACAGCCAAGTCACTTAATTAATGTTTTTACTTGGATGTCTGAAAGGCATTTCAAACTTCAGATATCCAAAGTAGAATTCTCACTTTCTCTGTCTTTATGTTTCACCCCTTTTCTCATTACCCACTTCCGTATACACAGCTCTTGCTTTTATGTTCATAGCTGTTTTTCACTTTTTACATAGACTGTTATGACCTTTAAAATGTTAAACTGAGAAAATAGTCATCTAAAAATCTCAAATATTTCAAATACAATTTCTCACTTATCAGAAATAAGAACTCTGAACATGTATCTAAATATATATACACATGTATACATATATATATCTCCTGAGCAAACTAAGAAGAGAGGTTTAAAATAATAATAACAACAATAACAATAATCATAATAGAGTTTTGGATAATTTGATGCATACATGATATCAATGGGACTTCTGGAAAATTTAATCTTAATTTAATAAAATCTGGTTTAGTAAGCATTTAGAAGACAGTACACCAAATTATGTTCATTTACAATGATAGAAGTGCCCTATGATAGGTTTTCTTTATAATCATTTGAGTTCTAGTCATTTTCTTTTTTGATATAATGATGTCTAGAGTGCTTATCTCAAAATAACAGGAATGGTTTGAGGTCCTTTTCTTCTCTTCTTTTTTCTTACCTATAAAGAATATTTTCTTTCTATTTTTCTTATTCCTATTCAAATCCTCTGGAATGTAATGTGATGTATATTTAAAATATGAAGCAGTCATCAAAAAAAACCACTTTGAATAATGCTTCAAGAGGTAAAATGACAAAATGTATTACACTAAAAATAGTTAAATTTCGCCTTTAGAAACATTTTGAGGATTATCATTCATTATCTTCTTTCAAAACACAATAAAGAGATATGTTGTCTGTCATTCTCTGTTACACCTTGCAGCCAGAGGGAAAAATATATGTGGGCCTTCGGAAAAAGATATAAAGTGAAGTAAAATATCCATGAAACTTTTGAAGTGAATTATTTTAAGGTAAAAATGCAGTTGCTGGAATCAAGGCAGGGGGTGGGAGGTAACTGCAGCAATTATGAATTATGATCCTAACTTAGTAGACTCTGTCATTTGAGCCATCTTACGAATTGATCTAGTTCACCCCTTCATTGAGGAAACACTAATATATTTGTATTCTAGACTTTTAGAACCAACCTGCCCACATTTCTTATGGCAAAACAAGCCAGGCCACAAGCTTCATGTGTGAGAAACTGCAAAATAACATAGTAAAAACATCATACATCAATGAACATTTAAGAAAAAAGGCATATAGTGCTGATTTAATTATTTAATTATTATGTTATTGGATTTTAAATTATCATAAATCTATGAGTATTACTACTTTAGTAATTTCATAAAATTAAAGCATCTGCCCTGATGGGTGTGGCTTAGTGATTGCATGCCGGCCTGCGAACCAAAGGGTCGCTGGTTCAATTCCCAGTCAGGGCACATGCCTGGGTTGTGGGCCAGGTCATCAACAGAGGCGCACAAGAGGCAACCACACATTGATGTTTCCCTCCCTTTCTGCCTCCCTCCTTTCCCCACTCTCTCTAAAAATAACTTTTTTTAAAAAAGCATCTGCACATTTATTTTTTATATGTCAGTATGGTTGCAGTATAATCGCTGAATTTTAGACTTCAGGGATGATAAAGATAGTTATTTTTGTTTTAAGAACCCAAAGTCATATTTTACACACACACACACACACACACACACACACACACACACAAAACCAAACAAGTAGCCATGATGGAATCTTTCACATAATTGACTATTCAGTTATTATACAGATCTATATTTTATTTTTTGCTTCATTTTTTAAGACATTATCCAATTGATAACTTCAACCAAGTGCAAATAGGAAATGGAAAAAAATTAAATGATAATTTAATCTTCAGGAAAATAAAATATTTTAAGAGTTAAATATCTGTTGCACTCTCATATAAGTCAGCATAGGGTAAGCAGCATAGTAGGAAATGTATAAAAATACTTGGACACTTCTGGTTTTAGGAAACCAGGATTACGTTTACAAAGTATGAGTATATTGCATTTGAACTGCTCTTGTAAGGCACAGAAGATTTCCCAAGTCAAGAATATGAGTTTTAAGGGAAAGAACAGTGTGGGGGTACTGGTAACATTTCAGTCAGTTGTAAAAAACGAATAAACGAAGGCAGAGACATGGACAAACATCTAACATAGACTATATTCAAGAACTAGCAGGTAAAGTTTGTTCCTCGGAGGACACCAGTCCTAAAAGATGAAGCTGGGAAGACAGGTCGGGACAGGGTGTGGAGAATTTGGAATGCCTGCACAGGGAGTCTGCGTAATGCACAGGGAGGTGAGGGGGTGGCGCTGAAGGCAGTTGTAGGGTTTTTCGTAAAGCTAACATGAAAACTCCTCAGCCACAGTCTAATCAAGCTGTCTGATTTTATAAATAATGAAACTGAAGTGATCTGACAAAGGTCACCCAGAAGTGCCAGGTGAAAGCCCATATCCCCTAACTGCCAAATCTAGATGCGTTTTATTACGTCACATGTTAGATAGGATAAAACAGTAGGGCTGGGCAAGAAACATTCAAGGAAGGAAAACATAGCACTGCTTGGCAGGAAGCAGGGATCCAGGGAGCAGGAGAAGGCACAGAGGGACCCCAGCTCTAAAACCTGGTGTTGGCAGTGGGCTGGGGGAAGGCAGCATGGTGCTTCACGCAGGTATTGGACATGTTTGTGGAAACTGCTGCCTTTGATTTGGGTATCAGAAGTAAGGGAATTAGAACAGTATACAGACTTGAAAGAGCCGATTTCTTGTACTTTTTAGATACTTGTATTCACATAGCTGTGTGGTACATGCAGGTTGGGGAAGGAGTAGGTTTACAGTTGTTTGTGTGGAAAATAATAAATAATACAGGAACAAACCTGTTTTTGTCCCACCTTATATTTTGTCAAATCAGTACTTTGCAGAAAGACCGTTACTTATGTATATAAATCTATAATCAAAAGGAAATGTACAAGATTTTCTATTTATTTTTGTCAGCAGGTCAGTATAGACCCCCAAAATGACACAAACATTTCCATTGGACGCTACTATAGGGTGCCTCCATAGCCTAGGTTGTAATACATTACAGAAATGAAAGAGACTTATCCTGTTAGGTCTTTAGGGTATATTTTGATAAAAGGTAAATTCATTTATCCACTGTGTCTCTTTACCAGAGCTATGACATCATTTCGAGCATCAAAAAGATACAATAAAAAAAATTTCTTTTGGATAGGCAAATAATGATATTTGATATATTTGCTACATGATATAACAAGATATTTGATACATGATATAACAAGAACATAAAAGTGTTTTCAAAGATACTCTTTGGTTGGTTGCAAATTATAGAAATCCAACACAAAGCGTCTTAAACAAAAGATTCTGTGCTGGCTTTAGACATGTTAGATTCAGATGCCAAAATGCTATCAGAAATTTCTCTCTCTTCATTTCTGGAGTTTCCTTTAATCTAGGTTAATTATTTTCCATCTGGTTCTTCCTCTTGCCATATGGTGAGAAGATAGTCACTAGTAATGTCAGGCTTGTGTTTTACTAGATTGGAAACGCAGGTATCTATCTCAACAGTTTGGCCACATTCTCAGGCTAACTCATACTGGACCATCGAATAGCTGAGTGAATGAAGGAAATAACAGGTACCTAGTATTGGTAGTAATTGCTTTCTGAATGTAAGGCCATACATATGTAGCAACCCTAAATATAGTAGTCCATACTATTAACTGGGCTATTTTAAATTATAATGGAATTTGTTTTGCATTTATTTTAAAGTATGGTTTAATGAAATAGTTCGATAATTTTCCTCCCATGATGAAGAAGCCATGACACCTTACAGACACTCTCAGGCCTTTCTTTGTAAGACCCTAATGAGTTGGAGTTCTTACATGGCAAAGGAATAAATCTGTATGTCTTAATGTTTATTTTCAATCAAAACACATCCGTATTAAAACCTACTTATCTGTTATTTTTAATACTTATCATAGGATTCCCATAGAGATTCTCCTTTCGTGGTTGCAGATTATCACTACTTAAATGGGTCTAGGTTTGAACAGGAACTTTACAGCACAGAGATAACAAAGCAAGCTCATGGGAATATTTGATAGCAAGGAATAGGATACTGATAGTACAGAAATAGGACAGACATTTAGATAAGTGCAATCATATCTCAAAGATGGTCTTATCCCTTCTCCTTCCAATTAAACTTTGTGTCCCCTTTGTACCCTTTATGTATTTTTTTGCACTAGTTCTTTTAAGACTTTTTGATACATTGACACATCTGTTTTCCACAACTCATCCAGAGGTTTCTTAGAGGCAGGAACAGCATCATATATATCCTTTATCTCCAGCTCCCAACACAGGGCCCTCAGGCCACTCACAAAGCATTTCATAAAGGATGGATGGATGGTACAGCTATAGATCATAGTTCTAAAGGGAAAACTAATCTGTAACTCTCAAAAACATACCTGATGTAGCTGCTACATGGTACACCAAATAATTTGTCTGCTATTTAGGATCCAGTTCTTTTTTCTCTCAATTCTTTCAGAAATAAGAATACATATATTTACATGTCAGCATGTTAACAGACTTCACCAAAGAAAATGAAGCTGTACATATGATTAAAAGTTGATATTTATAATTTCAGTATGCAAATGGTAAATTTCATTTGCATGGGATGGGGGTGCAAACAGTCAATACACAGACTTTCCCTTTACTAAATGCTGTATTCCTGCATCTAAGAAGTAAGCAAGTGGGCTCTCTCACCTAATTCTTCACACTCCTTGTCTCCCCCGGCCCCTCACTCCCCACCCAGGGTTTGGTTGCCCATCATCTCCAAACACCCCCACTGGTGTCTCACTTCCTCTTGGCTTTGACTTAACACATAAAGTGGAAGTAAAGTACTGCTCTCTCTGAGATATTATACAAACAAATTAATTTTTTTGTCTCAACTTCTTAGAAGGTCTGTTCTCCGTCTGTGTCCATATTAGGTTAATATAGATTTGGCTATATTTTTAATTCTTTATGAAAAAAAGACAGTGTAAATCTAAGAGGTTTTAAATGTCCTTGTGTGAAAAATATAAGTTGAGTGACTTTTTTGGCTAAACTATTAAATATTTATATTAATTAAATTTGGAATTTAATAACTTTCTATTTCCTTGAATTTCTAATTTTATTTCTAAGATAAGTAATCTCATGCAGAATTGTTACTATCTAAAATTAAGAAGTGTTACATATTATAAATATTTAACATGTAGTCATTAATATCTTCTCTTAATCATAACATACTTTTAGTTGTATGGACAAATGTCATTTATACCAGCAAAACTTGGAAACCACTTCAGTATTTGATAAAACAGCAATTATGGATGACAATATTTTATATAGGATTATTTTAAGTAGTTGAAACTAAATTCCAGGGAATAGTACTTACTACATAAAGACATCTTTAGTATAAGGATAGGTGATATGGTGTAATTCTTCAATTTACAAAGATGTGGATTTTTTGGGAGATATTTACTTTTATGAAAAGTCCGCATCGTTTCTAAACTATATTATTTCAGAATTTTTGAATATTTAAAAGAAAGAAAAATTATTAGAGGGAGAAATAAAAAAAGAAAGGTAGGTAATGCGCAATTATGTAAGTACTAGGCACACTTTTATAAGTTCTTTTGAAGGACAGAAGTAGTCCTAGGGTTAAAAACTAAGAACACCGTGGATGTATTAAATGTAGTGAGAGGCTGCTGGGCACCGTGGTAGAAATAAGCACCCTGCGATTGTCACACATCTCACAGACGCTGCAGGTGATTTTAGAATGGATATTACAGAATTATATATTTCATTACTTTTCATTGATAGTCTATAGTTTTCATAATTTACGTTTCATGTTCTGCTCTCTTCCTGGGTTTTATCACGTAGGTAATCAATATATTGAGCAAAATGAAAGTGATGTTAGGATTTTAAATAATTTAAGAACTGCTCTTCTGAAACTTTTGGCTGATTAACATATGTTTCTTCCTAAAACTTATTTTAAAGCCCTATAGTTTATTAGTATATAAATGTTTTTAACAGCACTTTACTGCAAAATTATTCTGATTTTTAAAAGAAATATTTATAAAGTATAATCATATTTGATATTCAGGATTTCAATCCTTAAGAGTAAATTTTCTCAATATTTTGTGTGCATAGGGTAAAATATAAGGATATTTTAATTCATCTTTATAATTGAGTTAAGATGTAATTATGGTTTAACTTTCAAATCATAACACTTAAACATACTTTATTTAATTCAGCATTTCAGACAAATAATTTTCCACAAAAAAAGTCTGTGAACAAAATTAACATGTTAAAAGACTTATTTCTCAGTCTACTTCTGGAAACTGAATGCATTTAATCATGGTGAATATGAGGGATGTATTTGATATTCCTAAGAAATATTTCTAGAAAATTTAGATTTCTTTTCACTAAAATGAAATTATACAGACAAATCTGAATGAAACAAAATTCTACTGTGATTATACATGTGTGGAAAGGAAAGTGTGTGTGTGTGTGTATTTGTTTGTTCATGTGCATAAGGCATGTGAGTATATTTATGAGGTGACACAGTCTAGAATTTGAATTTCTACTTTTCACCATTTGCTACCTTCAAGAGCAAAATGCCAAAAATGTGTACCTTTATTTCTTTAAAATATTCTTACTTAGATCTGTTTTAAAGATAGCATGGCAATACTTGCTAAAAAATAGCTTATTAAATATCCGATAGAATATCTAAACTAAATTCCTGCTTAAATCTTAACGAGTTATTTCAGCCTGTCTACTTTTAATGTTTGCGACGAGAGGATGCCCTTCAGGGCTTTGTCAGTGACAAACTCAGTTTTTCATCTACCAATTGAGTCATTAAAAAATGCCATGCATATTTTTTTGCTACCAAAATGCAATTTAAAATGTAAATATATATACATTAACCTTTGGGGTTATGGAGGATACCATACTCATTCTATACTTTTTATTTGACTGACTAAATAAATAAAAGTATGCTAGGTTTTGTGGCTGGACGTTTCAATACAAATTGGCTGAAATGCCTGTGTCTTCTGTGGGCACATCAGATCGTTACAGGTATGCATGTGACTGCAGCGGTTTTTCAGTTACCTTTGGTTACATGATTGTGAGCCCTATTTTTAAAATGTAGGTATGACTGCCAAAAAAGAGGAGTGTCTACCTAATCAAAATAGTCATTTTACACATTTAGATAGAATAGATAGATTGTATCATTCTCAGATAGCCTTAATCTACCTGAAAGCAATTGGATTGTTTTTATTGATTATTTAGAAATATTTGTTATTTTATAAGGTTATATGTTATGTATAAGTGTAGTTGAAAAATTAAAGTACAAATTATTTATTGTTCTTTATCTCTGAAAATACCAGTTGTGAAGCAAGTAAGGTATTAAATCACATGGAAATTGCTAGGTGGCCAGGAACATGAAATTAATGTTTTGGAGGAGCTCAGGGTAGAACGCAACTACTTTTCCTTTACCAACTTTGCTTTTATAATCCTGTACTCTTCGTTTTAATGTGTGTTAAAGATACTCTTCAAGTGCAATAGATGAAGATTCAGCAATAACCTTTTGATTTTGGAGCTATATAAAAATGTTACCATTGATTTATAGTTGCTATTCCCTAAAAAAATATTAATGTCTTAGAACTTCTGCTGCACAATGCGCAGACTCAAGGACACTTTTTGTTTAATAATTTAAAACTGAAAATTGCTTATTTTCATTTGAAAATTCTAATTTTACAAAATAATTGTATTAAACTGATGAAATTCACTTTAGAAGTTGTGATATTTCTCTTTCATAAATTATATTTCAACTAATTTTCAACTGCTTGTTTTACTTTTTCTAGGGCAGCAAAGTAATATGTAATGTATGTGCACAAAACAGAAGTATTATTTATACGTATTTTTTTTGATTACAGGTAAAGATTATAGTTCCCAACAGCACAGCGGGTCTGATAATAGGGAAGGGAGGTGCTACTGTGAAGGCTATAATGGAGCAGTCAGGGGCTTGGGTGCAGCTGTCCCAGAAACCTGATGGGATCAACTTGCAAGAGAGGGTTGTCACTGTGAGTGGAGAACCTGAACAAAACCGAAAAGCTGTTGAACTTATCATCCAGAAGATACAAGAGGATCCACAGAGTGGCAGCTGTCTCAATATCAGCTATGCCAATGTTACAGGTCCAGTGGCAAATTCCAATCCAACCGGATCTCCTTATGCAAACACTGCTGAAGTGTTACCAACTGCTGCAGCCGCTGCAGGGCTATTAGGACATGCTAACCTTGCTGGCGTTGCAGCCTTTCCAGCAGTTTTATCCGGCTTCACAGGCAACGACCTGGTGGCCATCACCTCTGCACTTAATACATTAGCCAGCTATGGATATAATCTCAACACATTAGGTTTAGGTCTCAGTCAAGCAGCAGCAACAGGGGCTTTGGCTGCAGCAGCTGCCAGTGCCAACCCAGCAGCAGCAGCAGCCAATTTGTTGGCCACCTATGCCAGTGAAGCCTCAGCCAGTGGCAGCACAGCTGGTGGTACGGCGGGGACATTTGCATTAGGTAGCCTGGCTGCTGCTACTGCTGCAACCAATGGATATTTTGGAGCTGCTTCTCCCCTAGCTGCCAGTGCCATTCTAGGAACAGAAAAATCCACAGATGGATCAAAGGATGTAGTTGAAATTGCAGTGCCAGAAAACTTAGTTGGTGCAATACTTGGCAAAGGAGGGAAAACATTAGTGGAATACCAGGAGTTGACTGGTGCAAGGATACAGATCTCCAAAAAAGGAGAATTCGTACCTGGCACAAGGAATCGGAAGGTAACCATTACTGGAACACCAGCTGCAACACAGGCTGCTCAGTATTTAATTA
>PVKU01006048.1:65000-111096 GCA_004027475.1 Anoura caudifer
CAAGGTAGGTCTGCATTTTTTTCCAAAAGTCAGGTATTTAGCTTTTAAGTACATTTACCTCTGTGAAATGATTAAAGAATTTTAATGAAAAACAACTGTTCTTTTCCAAAGTCACATCATTATCCACTGCCCAAAGACCAATCTGCATCACCTTTAACTCAGTATAAGATAAAAGAACAACAAATAAGTGAAAACGTACGTTCAAATGGTTGATAATCAAAAGATTATTTGATTCAGCTGACTTCTTTATAGTAACCAATGAAGAAGTGTGGACTCTTCTGAACCACAGTGCCTCAGTCTTAAAGATGTGATTTACACATTACAATTAAAATTGTTAAATAAAATACATTTCTCATGAATTGTGAATTTGTAATAACACATGTTGAATTATAATGTTTTAGTGCAAAATATGGTAATTTCTGTTATTAAACAATGTAGAATCTTTATTTTAAAAATCTGCTTTATGGAGAATAGATACACTAAATTTAAGCTGTTGTTCTACTTGAACAGAGATACTAAGCTTTTGATTAAGGACTTAGTTGAGTATTCCAGTCCTCTTGGACTGCAAAGAACATTCAAATTATAATGAAGTGTTTGGCTTTATGCATTTATTTTTATTACTAAAATGTTTGGGGAGATATGGCATAGAAAAACTTTAAGCATTTTCTAAAAGTGTCATTCATTGACCTTTTGTCAATAATAAAAATACTATTTCTTGTTAGTGTTTAAGATGTTGGATAATTATATCATTTTTCTTTAAAAAATATTGTAACCTAAATTTCAAACTAATGGCTTCTCAAAATTTCCATAATTTTAATGCTTTATCATGTTATCTAAATATTAATATAGATCAAGTCCTTAGTATATATTGTGTTAAAAATACCTCAATATATTTACCAAAACATCTCAGATAAATTTGATTTTTTTTTGATATTTCTATATTTTGTCTATTTTAAGAAGGAGATGTGATTTAATTTTTTAAACGTTGAAAATGGCTTTGATTAGATGAAGCCCATAGACTTCTGGTGAGACGAATCCATGCTGAGATTGTATCATTAAGATAAACCATTAATTTTAGGGTTTAAAACATAGACAACAGTTGAACTGCAATTTTAGAAAAATGTCAGCTGGATACAAGATAACTTATATTGCATTTTAAAAAAATAAAAAGAAAAGTAAATGCATTTTTTTGAATCTAGTGAAAACCTAACTCATATTTTTCAAGCTGTCTTAGAATAAAAAATAAAACCTGTCTCTACTCAATTATGTATGGGGTATTTTGTGGGGTTCAAGCTCTACTAAATGTTTGTATAAATTCACCACTCAGGAGACACACTCTTAAAGGTCTTGAACATTTCTATCCTAAGCTATGGTTTGGAGGGGGGCTGAAGAGGAGTTAAGCAATTATCAGGACTGTTTGCTTCAAACTACTTGTTTTATTTAAAAAAAAAAAATCAGAAGGCCAAATACTCAATTGGCTACTTTTAATTAGATTATCTCATCACTTTACCAGTAGAGGGAAAATCTTTAACGTTGAACTTCTGTAAAGTTTGACTTTATGAATTCTAGAAAATGTTACTTCTATATGCACTGAAAAGGCTTAATTTAAAGAACTTTACAATATTTAGGTTGGTGGAACTGATTTTTATATGTTCTTTTAGTTAGCTCAATCATTGTTCATTGTCTTAAGAATTTCAGAGCTTGTAATTTCAAAGCTTTAATAATCACCAATATAATTATTTCTGAACATAAAAAAGACTTTCTGTGAATTTTTAAAACCTTTTTTTTTTTTTAGGACTTATAAAAAGTTTTCTTGTAATTTGCCCCCTTTAGAAACTGTTTCATTTAAGATAATTGATTGGCTTTAAAAAATTATAACCGTCATTTCTTTTAAGTTGGCATCTCAATTTGTCTTTACCTCACACATTAACTTGTTTATTATAAAACAATTTTTCTCTATGTATTAAAGATATTTGAAGGTTTTGTAGTTGGTTGTAATGATGGATTTTTTTTTAACTTTCTGGAAAGAATTCTAGATACTGATGGATCCAGTCATCATCAACGTGCTAAAAAATGCCTCCTGTACAAAACCGAATCTGTTTGGCATCAGTTCACGTGGATTTCTTCCTTATGAAAAGAGTCAGGTATTCTAAATATGTAGCTTGGACAACAGAAAAAACATGGTGCAAGAAGGCAAAGCTCTGGAGAGTCAGTCTTTCAAAAAGAGTGATAGGAAAACCAAGTCAGAGAGCTAAGCCAAACAGGATACCTCATTCTGAGACCTTGACTTAGGTATACAGAGGTTGGTGACAGTGTAAGATTATCTCTGTGGAGCATTTTCATATTTTGTGGGTTTGTCATATCCTGAGTATTATTTGCAAAATAATACTGTCATTGCTGGTTCTTCTATAGTGATAGCCAATGATATGCACTAGTTAAATTACCAATTGAGTGGTATATATAATGTAATGATACCACAAAAATTACACTATGCTGGAATTACTGCCCCCATATCTTTATTACACCAAATATTACAGATTGAAACTTTTTGGATATTTTCTTTCTTATTCCTACCTGAATCACATTTTATTCCAAAGTGAATAAATCATGTTGGAATGAAGAGACTTCCACCAGTTTTTAAGTTTTGAGCATGGTATTATATCCAAGAGCACAATATTAATAATAAAAGTACAGATTCAGAATTGCTGATTGTAGATTTTAACATTAAATTGAGATTACATATCTTATGTATGTACTAATTCTAGTTTTGAACTAAGTTTTTTTGCTAACAGTGTTACACTTGTCTGTAGTAACACAGTAAGACTAATAATATATTAACCTTATCACTCCTCTTTTCCTATCACTTCCAATGTTTCAGAAAAGCAAAGTTAGTTAACTATGATATTTTCCTTTTCTGTACTATAAGCTTTATTTCCATTAAGACAAGTATATTTTAAAAGTTGAACTTCTAAATTTAAAATTTGCAGGATTTTTTAAAATATAGAAGTAGATAATTTTTTCTCAAGTATCGAAAAAGTAGTTTTACAAATGATTTCCCAACATGTGATGAGATTATAAAACTGATACTTATATTTTCTTCTGCTGAGTACAAAGGGTACATTTGTTCTTTATTTAATTCCCACAATATTATCAGGTACAGGTATTAGTTTTATTCCTATTTCTCAAAACATGGAATTACTGCTGAGTCTCAAACCACTAAGATAAAGTTAATATACTGAGGGTCCAACTTTACTGAGAACATAAAGATTTCAATGTGTAAATTCAAATTATAGGAAAAACATATTAGAATATTTTTAAATACTAAGCAACATTAATGCAAGTTAGTATTTGGTTTCCAAAAATTTTTAAAAGTCTGAAACTTTCAGAATTATAGCTATCATATAGAGCAAGATACTTAAGCATGTTTTCATTTAAGTTGCACCTGTTAGGCCTTTGACAGTACATGTTGCCTCCTTAGAGACACCTTGAAAACTGGAGAAATAACATCATGATCTTTATGAGAACTAAAGCATTTTATGGGAATAACATGTTTACGCAACTGGAGTTGCGTGATAGAGATACATGGAGTTACTGGGAATAAGCGTGTGCTGCCTCATCCGCCCAGGGCACGGTTAACCACGTGGCCCTGGAGGAACCTCATTTCATTTCATTTCAGGCGCTCACAAGATGCAATGCACCACAGCGTTTCCAAGCAGTTCCTCGGTGCTATTTTTGGTCACCTTTGCTCTTAGAAGTTAATATGAAAAGGTTTGCCACTTGATATGACACATCGTTTCTAAAATTATGAAAGAATATACATAGTACCGAAAAACCAAATGCTGAAAAGTTTGATGACATTTACACTCACAGTTTAACTTATAAAACCGCTGGAGGAGGAGGTGAATGATACACATTCGCAGAGTTTCCTTTTTTTTTTTAAGTGCACATTTGAAAACAAAAGAAAATAAGTCCACATCAGTTTTAAATTGTGTAAATAGCATGTATTTGGAAGAATAAATGATCTTATGTGGAAGTTATATGATACAGTATGTCAGTTTCTTCTAAGATGCGTGAGTGTACTAACACATCTTTTCTGGACAATTCTGTTGGGGATCTAAATGTTCAAGATCCTTATTCATTTATAAGAGATATTTGGTTTATTTTATAAATTTATTAAATCTTTAAGTGTAGTACATTATAAAGATTATTGTGTAAAATAATTATCAAAACATGTGTTTTTAGAAATAAAAAGAATGTGTTATAAGCTCAGGAGTGACATTTTATAAGAGACTAGTTTTAAAATGTCATCTAAAAATTTTTTTAAAATTCTGCAATAATAATTCTTTATCATTTCTTGACCTTTATCTTTCTGAGAGGCAGGAAAATTAAAAATTATGAGGGCAATCTCCATATCTGGTGTTAAGTGATCATTATATAGTTCATAGTTTATTTTTTTTCAGTCTCTGTCATGGTCAAATGCACTCTGTATATGCTTCATCTTTCCTTATTTATTTGATTCTCAAAACAGTTACAAGAAGAAAACTGACTCTGTCATCACATTTAACATATTCAGAGGTCTTATTTCTTAGTGGAATATGACAACACTTAAAATGTCAAGTCCTAGAAGTGGTTCAGTTGTTTTAATGGGAGTATTTCCATCACACATTCCCTATACTCTTTAATTTCCCCTCAAAATGAATTAAAGGTTAAAAAAAACAAAGTATTTCCTAACTCATTAAATGATACTATTCCAGTTGGAAAAAAGCCTTTGCATTCCAGTTAACAATACATTTATCTTTTTTCTACTTTTTTTTTTTCAGGAAAAGCAAAAGTATATAATCACTGAAAATAATCTTTATAAAATATCCTATTTACACTTTAGAGTGATAGAAAAAATTAGGGTTAGTGTGGCCATTCCACAGTAGAATTATTCTTTTATCTAAAATAATAATTATCAATCAGTATGTCCCAACTGGAATATAATATAACTATTTTAATCTCAAATGTTTAAAAATTATTGCCTATGCCTTGCTCTCCACATGAAGAAACATAAATAATTTGATTTTACTAGATTTTTATTCTACTGTAAAGTAGAATCTAGGCTGTCCTGGGCAAGAAGTCTAGTATGGCTAAAGGATAGCCTAAAATAGACTGTTATTAATATCTATAATAAGTGATATTAAAAATGAAACATGGTAAGAATTTAAGATTTACAGATATTATTTCTACAGTCACAAAATAAAAGTGGTAAATTTCAGGCTACTTTCATAATTAGGAAAAATATTTTGTGACTAGTCTTAAGTTATGTTTATTATCAGAAATTTTAACTAAAGACATCCGCTAGAGAATATAAATCCCACAGATAAAGCATGGCGTAGAAGAAAAAGTGAGCCTTGGAGCAGACACACGTGGATTTGAGTCTTAGTTCTGCTCTTGCTGTCACTGAGCGTTTTGAAGACTCCAGGGTCGTGTAGGAGGGGGATCACTGTTCCCTCTGCGTGTGAGGACTGAAGGAGTCATCTTTTTTTTTCAATACCTAAATTTCAGTCCCTAAATTCAGCCTCAAGTAGGCTAGAGATTTTCAACAAATATCATTTGCCTCTAAAAATTAAGGGAAACAAATTAATAAACTGTTTTAAACCAGAGCCGAGTAAAGTTTGTGAATACTGTTTACAAAATAGATGAGCACAAAGGAACCTGAGATAAAGACCTGTATTTGAAAAACACAGACCTCATAAAAAAATGCTGCATACAACACAAACACAAAAGAGGCATTTGATAAATAGTTATCACACCCACATATTTATTACAGCTTCATCTGGATGATTGCATAAAGATATCACAATATACTTTTATTAAATAATCAAAAGAATTCCTCATATTGACTAAAACAAACAGCAGCAACTCCCAAAATTAAAGACTAAAAAAAATTATGTAAAGATGTGGGGTTTTAATCCTGGTTGATTCAATTACATTAAAATTCTAATTATAGGTACAAGAGAATGTTTATGAACACTGAAGGAATACAATTAAAAAATATATTTCCCTGTGCTTGCAAACTTCAATGAATAAGTGAAAAAACTTAACACTCTGAAAGTTTATAATAAAAAGACTAGCAATTAGTGAAACCTGCTGAAATTAAATAATACTGGCAAGTATGACTATATTTGAGACAAATTCAGGGAACTGACAAGTTTATCAGATTGTCCATTAAATAATCTTATTTCAGTTTAAGTTCCCCAATAAATCTGCCACTGCTTTATCATGTAAATAAAGGAATAAACCGAAAAACTAGAAATCCATCCATTGCACTGTGTTGAACATTCATAAATTATGACTAATATTATCTCAGCAAAAGCTTTTGTGTTTAGCACTTAGTGTTTTACATTTCAAATAATTAATTTATTATCTTTAGTAAAGTTTAATATATGATAAAATAAAAAAACTCCATAAGCCTTTATATTTAAAAGGTCTTGTGTGCATGCTTTATTAATAAAAGAAAATTTGATTTCAAATTTTTTAAGGTAATAAGTATTTACGTCTAAGAGAGAACTCTTGAACGTTAATGGAAAGGGTCAGAGCTATGTCTATATTTTTTTGGTCTGTATTTCTTAATAGAATTGTAGAATAGCATATAAATATAAAGGTAGTGATGATCAAAATAAGTTTGCACAAAAAGGAACGTGAGATGACGGGGTATAGTCTGTGGAAAACTTTTAGCCGTACCTCCTTCCACAGAGTGTATTCACTACTGAGGCAGCACTTCGAGGTGTAAATGAGTCAACAGGTCCCGCCCTTTGTCAGCAAGGTCATGACTGCACCCTGAAGTTCTCAAAGTTCTTCGACATGGCGTCAGCATTAATTGTTTTTCACAACAACCCATTGTAAATAGCAGAATCAGTATAAAATTTAATGTTCTTTCCTAAGCCTTGATCATGATTTACCCAAGTTTCAGTTTGGGGGAGAAGGACAAGGCAGACATAACTCTATGTATTGTGGGAATGTTAACATATACCGCATTGTACTGCTGGGGAATTCAAAGGATAACTGTTGGGCAGTTAAGGATCCCACGTTAGAATTTAAATGTTGTGGTCAAAATTTTTCACCAAGATAAAAACAGAAAATAAAATGACAGTCCCATGGGAAAAATTGGCATTTCAGTTAATATTAAATAGGCTGATGAATCCTCAAAATATGTCATTGTGGTGATAGCTACTGGCCACAAGACATTTAAAACTCCAACGAGAATGTATTTTTAAAGCACTCATTCTCCTACCTAATTTGAACAGTCAGTACCTTTGCTGAAAGCGCTTAAGTTGAGCTCCCATATTTGGAACACTAAGCAGTGTTCACCATTGCACGTGTGACTTAGTATACGGGCAAAGATTTAAAACGCCTCAGAGCCCCTTTTTCCCACTAAGATGTGTTTAATTTTATCCAGGAACTAATACATTACTAGTTTTGTCTGAGTGTGTTTTTGAGAGGCATACACAATAGAAACTCACCAACACAACTGCTTTTTCACTCTGGTAAGAGTTACTCATTGTAAAGAATGTGTTAACGAAAATGGAATTCAGTGTAATATATTAAATAAAAGCCTAGCTCCCTGGGATAAAAGTGTTTTTGCTGCCATTAGGGGGTTTTCTAAGACCAACTACATTAGAAAAGGGACAAATACTAGAAACATGAGGTAAGGTCAAGGTATATAGCCAAACATAAGCTAAGGCCCTGTTAGTAACTCTTGATGTTTGGAAACAACAGGATTTTAATAATTGAGTAGGTTCTCATTCTCATTAAAGTGAAATATTGGCAATAGTAATCTCAGAAAATTTTACTTGCTATGGTCTTGAAAGCATTAAATTGAATATTATGATTAATGTTAAAAATACACTATTTTTCAAATGGTAACAAAGGTTCTCTGAATTAAAAAAAAAAAAAGCCTATGAGGATCAAGTTAATAAGGAAAAAGAGGAAATGAATCATTCTCAAATTAAACCATAAAGCCTCATTTATTTGTGCTTATTATTATTTCTGCTATTGTAATAAGCAATGGGAATCATCTTAATCATTCTGGGTGGATAATTGTATTTATTAAGAAGATAAAATAAGAAAATGAATATTATACAACCTAGATATTCAAATCAACACATTCAAATGATTGCAATGGCATGAATTTAATAGAGTGACCAACTTGTTATTACCCCCAACACAGGTAGTTGCGAAACAGAATGTGGTTTGTAAGCCACATTTTCTGACTGAAATGCTAAACCCAGCATCAGTGCTGCGGAAGTGATGGCGAGCTGTGACCCCAGATACACGAAGGCTCACTTTATCAGGCTTGATCGATGTTTATGAACTTGACCCCTGCCATGGGATCATCACACCAAACATTTTTAAAAACTAACTCAATCAAAAATACACTTTTTATCCCTACTGATTTTAACTATAATTTTAAAGGGGGGAGCTGATTTCTATGTTTTTTGAAGGCATTCATTTATTCTTGATTCAAAACCCTTTTGTATTTCAGTCTCTGGGTATTTAAAATGGAAAACCTCAATGTAACACTTAGAGACACTTTTCTTAATTTATGAGAAATATATTTTTGCTGCTAAGGCTTAGAAAGGTTAATAGCATTTCACTTGAAAGGCTTATTTTTACTGGCCTACATAGGGAAAATGTCTTATTTTTATTTGCCAAAAATATTAAAAATTATATGTCAAGTTAGCTACTATGCAATATAAGAAGCACCTTTTGTGTTAATAAAAAAGGTATAACATAGAATGGACATAAAAAATAATTCAACTTCATTTTTCTTGCTATCCAATTTTCTCTGACTTCTCTGTCTGAAAATGATGTGAACAGTCAATAGAGAAAACTCCTTGTACACGTAAAGTAGGAAACCTTGGCCAGGCACATTGAGAGAAACAAGCTCCCTCTCCGCTGTGGGCAGGGAGAAGACTGAAAATGACCCTGCGCCCAACAAAGATGACGATGACAGTATCCCCTTACATTTGCATCTTAAACCCAAAGTTTGTAACACTTTCAAGCAGCCACCTCAATTGATTTTTCATAACATACTTTTCAAATACCAAAATTCACTAAATTCAACAATATGAGATTTTAATATATACATCATAGATTATTTAAAGCACCAAAAAATATTATACTTTCAAATCTAGCCCATAAATTTGGTTCTTTCAAATATGTGCTGCAATCAGTTAGACATTGTTTTTAGAGAAGCCTGAGTAGGAAAGCCCTGGATTTGAAAAAAACAAACTGAAATATTCTTTTGTATATAATATGCCTTGCAGGTGCTCTTGAACTTAAAATATCAGAGGAACGAAAATCAACAGATAGGAATGCTTTGTGCCGACTAGCCACCTCTCTTAATATGAAGATCAAAAGAAGTACCTGACAAATAAATACAAATAATCTTATACATACAGCCTACCTTTCCCCCAACATTTAATCCTAGAATAGGTTGTGTATTGAAGAGGTCCAAGAGATAATAGGTAACCTTGTTTTACTTTTATATTTTGTAAAATATCATGTTTTGTTTTGATTGTCTTTAAAATGAAAAGTAAAAACAAATCATGTATATTTATAATGTGAATATCAACTAATATAAATTATACTGAACCCTATATATGCCCTCACACTATAGTATATAGTATTCCTCAAGAATATGTTTCCTTGTATTTTTCTAAAAAACAAGAAAAATGTAGTTTTAAGCATGAATCTTTACGTTTCACCTGAAGTTCTAGCATCATACACGCAGGCTACTTGACAGTTAAGGCCGGTTCTCTGAGGGTCCGTTAATTTTCAGTGTATACAAAGAGAATGCCACGTGGTTCCTCAAAAAATGGCAGAATTAACATTTAAATGTGTACTGTGATAAATTTTTAGCCTGTTTGGTGCCTATCCAGATTAGCAGCTCTCAAAAATAATCCAGAATCTGAGAAGGTAAATTAAATGCGCTTCGACTTCACTCTTTACATTCTAAACTGTTATTCATTATAGAGACCTGACTTTTCAATGAGTAAGTATCCGCCATTGGCATAATAAACCTCCAAATGGCCATTTGATATAAATTTCACAGTGCTCACTTAAATAGATTAAGACATAGCAGGTGGGAAATGGGTTATATGTAGCATCCATTGTAAAATCTATTACGATTTTTTTCCTTTTTAATTGAACAAACCTATATTTGGGAGCATGCAGCTCACCCCGAGAAGTATGACTGACTGAGGCCTGGCTCCCCCCTTTTTCCCCTTAATTCAATCTTAAATGCTTTTCTTCTGAATGACACAGTGAAGCATGCCTGATAGGCTAAAGTCCCCTAGTTGAATTTAAACAACTGGCTCCTAATCAAATCCATAGTTAAAAGGTTTCTAACTGCTCTTATTTTCAGGGTAAGAGATACTGGAGATTGCTTACTGGTAATAACCTGTAAAATGACCACATAAAATTAAACAATACTGCAAAATATGAAAATCCTGCTCCCTGTGGGCATTGTTTGCCGTCCACATTATGCACAGACATATGGTGGTTCTGTTTCTAAGTACAAAGACGATCAACTCTCCTATCCTGTGGTGCGTATATAGTTGTGATCTTCACGTTCACGTATCTCTCCACCACATCCTCATCGATTAGGTGAGGAAGTGAACATGAGAAATGACTGTCAAACACTGTCTGATGGCAGCATCAAACCAGCGCACATCGGCGATGGTAAGTTTTCACACGAGTGTCCTTAATGCACAGAGGGCACAAAGAACCAATACTAAAAACCTTCTTTTAGGAGCAGGCTATGCAATTACAATTGCTCAATTTACCATCCACATTCAGATTTACAAAACATCAACACTAAAGAGAGAATTCACTTACACCTGAGTGTTCTCCCCTCAACTACCTTAACATCACAATCCGACGTTACGATTAAGTATGAAGTTAAGATCCTCGTACGGATAAAAATGCACGAATGTTTAATTCCTGAAACACAGGCTTCTATTTTCTCACTTTAAATACTATCTTCTAACTTTGAAAAATGACTTAAGCATTCAAGAAATATTCCTTAGTCCCTTGAGAAAGAATCTGAGAAACTTTAAGAAAATAAGTTGCATGTAAAAATAATCCTTCCAAATCATAATCCTTCCAAAAATAGTTAAAAAAACTAAAGATAAAAACATCAAATGAGAGATACTTTTATTCATTTAGCATATATATTCTCTTATCTTAAACAAGGGATAAGTCTCAGAATAGGTTAATGATGATAAAAGCATCTAGCATTTTCATAGCAATTTTGTTGCATAAAAATATAGAGAATTTACATTTATTGAATTAGAGTTTCCTCGGTACCACATATGGAAATCCATTGTTTATTTAAGTACGTGTTGAGAACATACCATGTGTGTTTCTAAAAGGAACAACACCATATCCTAGATAGAACAAGACAGATAAGGTTCCAGCCTGATAGAGCTACCATTCTAGTGGGTAAGTCAAAACATAAACTATAAAGATAATAAAATAGGATAAAAGAACAGAAAGTCACATGGGACATATATGTCACAGGTAGGGGTACCTTTAAACAGGGAGTTAGAGAAGACCACTTAAAGAAAGCAAGACCCCCTTTCTGGAGTCACTCAATCTGCTCTGGGAATTAGGAAGAGCCAAAGGAAATTAGTAATTTCCCATCTGCACATGAGAACAGGAATGCATAGCAGAGACTGTGATTTTTATTCTTTAATCCAATAAACATTAAATGTCTGCAATATATCTGGAATTCAGAAAAATCTTGGGTTTATTAAGATGAAAAAGAAATAGATCTACCCGTGACTTTGGAGGAAACACTGAAGGAGACCAAGGAATATAGAATACTGTGGTTCTTGATATAAAACAGAGGATTCTTATAGAATAATTATAAAATGCATAGAAAGGTGTACAAAGAAGGTATCAGTGGTAGGCGGAGATATAACCAGGTAGGTAGGCTTTGGGGTTTTTTGTATATTAGTTAGTGATTTCGTGGCAAACACATGACAGAGCTGTGATAGGAAGTCGGGCTTCCTGATCCTTAGTCAAATTTGCTTCCCAGTAATCCATACCATGTCCGTAAATTTAACTGGGAAAATTTTTATTTTAACATAAAGCTTCTATTAAAAATAACCTGTTCTTAATAGTCATTAAAATATATTGTAATCCAGAAAAGAAATGACTGAAAAAAGAGTCTGAAAAGAAAAATATGCATTTATTTACTATTCTTATATTCAGAGACCAGAATTTTAAAAGTTCAAACATTAATACATAAACCCCTGCGTTAAGATAATTTCACAGTCAGCCTTAACAATGGGACAAACTAAGCTGTACCATCTTCTAATATTTATGAAATCCAGGTCCAGATTGAGGGGCGTAATTTCATTTTCCAAAGCTGGATAGAGTGGGGAGCGGGAATGGCTCTTACATATTGAAGCGGATAGTGATAACTGAAACTATTTAAGTTGTTGGAAAGAAATATCCTCTCAAAACCAACAACAGCAGGAATCACCAGTCACAACACTATGAACAATTAGACACAGAGCTGGCAAGTACCTTGTGTAAGAACTTAAGGGTATATGGTGTACGAAGAGGACTTCGGGTGTGAGTTAAAGAGTCAACCGTCAGTGACTCAAAATATCTTTTCCCTTTTTCCCCCTTCCACTGCCCCTCACATAACACACTCTTAGGTAGGTTAAAAGACATTGAAGGTCTCTGTTAAAAATGCATGTTTACTGGAAAAGGCACATTCAGCCATTCTAATCCTGATACAAATTAATTATTTGACTGACCCTAACTAAAGCAGAGATTTGAATAAATAGAGTCTGAAGAAAATTTGAACCAGGAGAAAGGACCGAAAAGTAAATAAGCAAACCAGTGCCAGAACAAACACCTCGCAGAGAGAAACAAAATGTTGGGGCGGTGATAACCTGCCTCCATCCGGCCGGGGAAGTGTGAGGGTGCACGTCACTGGAAAAGTGACGGTGGAGTAAGTTCTGGAAGAGTAGCAGCACTCATTGCCTTCTTCCCAGAGTGCACACTTACATATTTTTGAGTGTTCTGGTCTTCAATTCCTTCTTTCCAATCTTTCCATCATCTGCCGCTTTCCCACGGTCTCTACTTTGTTTACCAAATTTCCCTTTTGACTTTATCTCTTTCTGCTGTCTTCAGTCAAGAACGTTGCCCGCGAAGAGCTCCAATCCCACGTGTGCCCTGTATCAGAGCTCAGCTCAGCCTGATGACTGGCAAAAAGGGAAGAATGCTGGTTGCCAGGCAGAGCCTCCTCAAAAGGTCAAACCATCCATCAGGGGCCCTCCCCCTCACTCCTCCGTGGCCATCACAGGGGGGAGGAAGAGGAAAGAAACTGTGTAGTTAAGACTTTTGTTTATTGCTGTCACGAGTCAAAGGGTGAGCCATGAACAATTAACAGTGGTACAAAACGCAAGACCAGGATTTCTCAATCAAAGCAGAATATTTGGTCACGCTAGGACGGTAGCTGCCAAGCATCAGCTCTGAATCACAGCTCCAGTCCCCGAAGTGAAGGCCTGAGAATATCAAACAGATCGCTGAGGCCAAAGAAAACCGAGGGAAAATATCCGCCCTTTTTCATTGTGGTGACAACAGTTTGCCTTCCTGAGTACAGAATTTTAAAATAGAAGAAGATTTGAACAAGCAAATCTGGAAAACACTGGTATGAAATAGATTTATTTCATAAAAACATCCCAACATAAAAAACTGTCAGGTTCTGGGTGTTTTAAATAAAATGTATTGTTTTGATAGGTAAGTCCTAAATTAAGAAACTCCCTAACAAAATCTCTTTGGCTCAAGCTGCGGTGACTATTCATATTTGGGAATAAAAAGAAATTGGGTCAGAATTCTACCATGTACTATTTCACTGTACTTCACTGCCTTGGGAACAGTTGATGAGGAAGCCTTATGCAAAAATAATTCCTACTCCCACTGAGTTACTATGGGGAGTGTGATAGTGATAGAAGCCTAATAAATTTACTCTGAGTAGTAAGCTTGCACATTCCCACACGGCCCTTAGAATCTGTAGCAAATCTCTTACACATGTGGGCCCAATGGCTGCCGTTGCCTTCTTGAACTACTTCAGTCCCAGCCACTTCCTGAGGTGCACCCAGTCTCTTTCAGCACTTACCTCTGGAACACCTCGTGAGTGAATTGCCTTTCTTTTTCTGTCCTACTACCCTCATGAACCATTTTTATATTTTCTCTTTAGCTGACTTATTTTTAAAAATTTGCCGTCACTAAAATGTGATATAGGAAACTTCTAAGAAGGCTTTTCACAAAAGCTGGCTAATAATTCAGAACTAAAGTCCAAGCTGGAAAAGGTAACGAGATAGCTCGGGGAAGAGAGGGCTTACAATAACTTAGTAACCAGCTCTATCTTTAGAAGGCCAGGTCAGGTAAGTTACTAAACAGTTGTATTCTATTTCTACTAGAATGGACCAAGCAGGAATAGTTTTATATTTAAAAAAGAAGTTGACTCATCGAGGGAACTGGTTTGCTGTCACAAACATACAGTGACTTCTCTAACTATTTTAAGACAGCAGTCCTATTTCCTCCTGAGTTACTGTAAAGGCAGACTTTCCATGGCAGCACTGCGATGCTGTGGCTTTCTAGATTTTATTCCCAAGCAGATATCCTGGCACCCTAATAATTTTCAAAGTGTCATGTTGAATTTAACACAAAATCAAGAAATTAAAGTATCTGCAAGAAGTCACTTTTCTAAAGGATTTATTTCCAACCACCAGTCTATTAAGTCAACAAAAATATAATGAGCTCATGTGGCAATATTTCTCCTTCAAGAAGGTACCCACGCCTCTGAGCCTTCCATTCAGTGAGTACTGTATTCCACTGAATGAGTGAAGTATTGAGAAGTTTGAAGCTGTACCTAGGAAAAAACAAGGTATTCATCCTAACAGAGCTTAGAATTCATTGTGTGTTTTATAATCATGGACTAAGTTTATACACGTGAAGCTATTCTACAATTGACATTTTTTGCTTTTGTGCTGGCTTACACTTCTTATATAATAATTCATTTGTGCTCACAACAAATCCGCTACTTACAGCACAAATAATCCTGTAATCAGGTACGGCTATGGTTTCCTACAGAGGTCAGAATTAAATGAGGTTTTTTAATGTCCTAATAATATAATCTTCAGATTCTTGGCAAAACCCATGGAAGAATTTCAGGCTCATTATTCTAACATTGCTAATAAATATACTCTCTGTCCCTTCAAGGGCTTCTTGGTCCCTAAATTACTACTATTTCATTAAAGAATTTTTTAATTAGGAAAATGATGTAATGATATAGGAATTTTAGAGTTAAAAAACATATTGCTAGAAAAACAGATGTTAAAAAAGTGAATGACTTCACAAATAAGAAAACCAATCACAGACTGAGATAACACAGTTTGCCCAGGGTGGCAAGGCTTGCTCTTGAAGTAGAAAAAAAGGCAGATTTCCTTTAAAAGTTCAGCTGATACATAGTCCAGTGATTCCTCCTACCTTAACACTTTGTCCAAATGTGGCTCCCAAATTCTATTATGTGACTTGGGCTATAGAACTGAGAAAAGAACTTAAGGACAACCCCTTCTTATATGTTACTGGGAGAAGTCCCCTAACTTTTATCTTAAAATAAGAGAAAATACGTACAATTTAGCTACTTTTCAGAGATAGTACTATAAAATACATGCAGGAGAAATGGAAATATTCGGTCCTCACTAGAGGACACAATAACCAATCCAGCGTTGTGTCGTGTCATGCTCGCCTTCCATCACATATTACATTTCTCTTCGTTGTTTATGAGGATGTAACAGTTTCTTGCAACTGATAGTCATAGATCCCACGAAGCCAGGCAGCAATTAAGCTGCTGCCACAAACAATTCAAAGAATGGCCAAGATGTGCACAGACGGATTTTCAAAAGAGTGAATAGGCTGCTTCTGAACGTGCTGTTCAATGGACTCCGAAGCACTGACACTGTGAGCGGCACCTACAAGCAGAGTACGTCTGACCAGTGCGCAAAGGTGGATCGGTCTGAGTACTCACAGGGAACTCCCTGGCATTTAATCTAACGTACTGATTCATCAAATGTGATTGATTTCTTGTCAGCCTAATGAAGTATAAGCTTTCATAGTCCTTATTCATTAGCTTATGTAAACCCCTGCTAAAGACCACTTACAGGTTTTACTTTGCTAACGCGTGAAAATAAGAGGTCTCCTGATGCATTTTTGCCTCCCAGAAGAGACCCCATTCCTTGGCATTACGGTTCATTATCTCTTCAATCACTGCCTCGTCTAGAACTCCTGGTACACAGTGCAGATCTAAGTTTTCATGCAGACTTAGTGTGTGCACATGGTCAAGACCTGTTTCGGGAGAAACATACAGAAATCATGTTCAACGTACTTTCATATTTTTGAATTTCAAACTAAAGTCTACCTTTTCCTTGAAATACTTGTTTCTCACTTCATTCCCTGGCTTCTTAAATGAGAAGCCCCTTAATAATGTTTCTTCCCTCAATATTTTAATTCCTGAATCTCCTCAGTCTAATTTAGAATATAAATTATTATTAAACATTACTAGACTGCCCTTAAGGTTCTTCTTCCTTCATTTGTTTTAATCCTTCGGATTCCGAATGTCATGTAAGTATATGACCACGCATTGTAGGAATTGTCTTTGTCGTTGTCGGCAGTCCTGTCCCGAATTCAGAAAGACCACGCAGGTCTCACTGTGGATAGTAACTGACTTCTCTGGTCGGTTGTCCGGAGGTCGGAGGTTGCTGCTGTGTACACCCTCTCCTCGCTCTGTGTACACCGTCAGGACTGCACGTCTCAGACTGGAAGTCAAACCTCACAGAGCAGCAGCACTTGTTGTGAATCAATTTGTACCTCTCCTTACCTTTGATTCCTCAGGGCGTTTCTTTTTTTTCTGGTTGGGATCTATTGTAAAGAATGAAATGTATAAGAAACCTTATTTAAAAAAAAAAAATCCCCTCTCTCAGCGAAATGAATTTCTTAACAAGACTGCATCATGAATACATTCACCCTGTAGCAAAAAGGAGCTGAGGGAAGCTTCTCCAAATGAGCCCTTAATAGTGCAATCAAATAAGCATTATGCATTTTCTCCTCGTACATTGAAGGCCTGGTACCCATGCTCTGGGGACCTTGGTAGCCTGTCTTAAGGAAGTATAGGTGTGTTTTTTAGGGCCAAGTAGTAAACTTGTGGAAGAGCCTCTTTTTGGAGGAGCTACAGGCTACAAATAAAAGTAGGTTAAGAAGACCCAGAGAAAATCGTGATTGATAAATCCTAATAATTAAGGGATACTAAGGGTAGTTACAATGCATGTCAGACCTTCCAAGGCAAACGTATAGAACGTGATTACGTACTTCCTTGAAGTGACCTTCGGTGCCACTGACTGCTGAGCCTCTTGAGATGGAACGTCCTGTCTCAGTCCCCTTTACAGCCCCGGAGACCAAAGCGGCCCAAACAAAGAGCCGGTGCTTCGCAAATGAATGAGTGAAGGAGCAGATGAAACCTCCACTGTGGTTCATTTACTGAGGTTTAAAAAAAGAGTAAAAGAATTCCACAGAACACAGCCAGATGGATAATTGGTCTGACAGCGGTGGCAGTTATTTTGTTTGGAGGCCAAGAACACGGAGGATAAAAGAGCAAATATGTTTAGAAATGAAATTGAGACACAAACCTTGAAAAAAAAAAAAAAAAACCCATGAGTTTAAAGGCATGTGAATCCATTTTTTCCTCTCAAAAGAGAAATTAAGAATTCCAATTTACATTAACTACATAAGAATCTCCCAGGGTTGAGGGGAAAACAGATCAGGTTTTGGAATTCATGCCGGAGGAACATGACCTGAAGAAAACCGCAGTGGGCCTTGCGCGCTCTTTCTGTCTCTGCGTGTGGCTGCCAGAAAGCAGGTCACTGAAAGAGAAAAAGTAATTTGCTTTGAAAATAAAGTTTAACTGCAGTTTCAACTCCAGTTAGTGGTTATATAACCTTTCAGGAAAATAAATTGTATTGTTTACAAAATATTTAGCATTCTCCAAGCGGCACGATAAACAATGAGTAAAAAAAAAAAAAAAGATAGATGTCAACAAGTAAATGTTAAACCTTACACCGTGTAACATCTCAATAATTATACATGTTAGTGAGAGCAGCCATAAACACAATCCATCTGTCACATTCTGCTTAATCTGTTCACCGTGTTGAAGCCTCTGTGAGAACCAGCTTCCCCCTCTAAGCTGTCAGAGGGGAATTATGATGCATATATCCCAGCCCCGACTCTGCCAGGGACCATATGATAGTCATCAAGCCATTTAACTGCTGTACGCTTTAAAGCCTGGTCTCTCTAAAATGAGAGAGCTTTCATGATTTCTAAGATGCTTTCTAGATCTACCCAGTGTTTTATGTTTTAGTTACAGAAGCTGATTCTGAGACCATCATGCTTACAGATTTACAAATCAGTTACCAAAAATGACTTAGCTTTTCCCTTCATTCTAGGTTTCTTCGTGTACATTTTGTCAGTAATTCATCTGTGCTCCAAACTCATCTATCTTTCTGGCTATCCAATCAGAGATGAAGTGGCCTATCATTTATCTACATTCCCCTTAAATGTCCCCTCTTTCCCTGATTCCAAGCTCAGTTTCCTACAGGGAAGTAAGAAGAGTGGGAATATATTGAATTTCTACTAGCAAAATTTATTCAACTTGCCCTAATATTTACCAGGGCTTCTGCCATAGGGCCATTATTGCTTTTGGTGGTAGTATGTCCCAGAAATACAAAAAAGTAGGGTTCATATGATAGAGGCTTATAGCTGTTATTATAATCATTCTGTAGATAGTGATTTCAGAGTAGTAAGCACTGTCGCCATCACAGACAGCATCCTCACCGCCATCATGGTTGCCATTATTCCCTGCAGGTCCCACTTTATTTTTGATGCCATTTAAGAATACATTATGCAGACTAGGCAAAAGCCAAGGCACTTCTCTTGGCAACATAAATCTCTCCTTGGGAACCAAGTGTACGCCGAAGACTAAGTGGGCAATCAAATGTCATTTGCCTCTGGTTTTGGCATAGGACTGCCCTTGACCTGCTGTGATACAAATGTAGAAAAATGGCCTCATCCCAAGCAAGTCAGGTCACAATATTCCACTCTGAAGACTTAACCCAGATGTATTCTTAAGTGTCTGAACATGACAGTGTACAACTGTTTGCTTTCCTCTAAGGAAAAAGCAACAAATGAAATTGGTCTGTATCAGGTTTCATATAAGTGCTTCCAAATTAAAAAGGGTTAGGAAAAATAAGGAACAAAATTTTTAAATGAAAAAAATTTTTTAAATGAAAAAGTTACCAATACATCTCATTCTTCCCTTCTCTCTTCCAACTGTGTTTTAGAATAAGACTACCTTTGGGAACACACTGAATTTAAATTTCATCCGATTCTTAAGTTCACTAAGGCCAGTCTTGATTGAGATTTTCCAAACACATTTCAAAAGACATCTTTGGAACGCACCTTCCAAGCTGCTGATCTGACTGCCAGTCTCAGTCATTGTACCAAGGCCTCCACTGGTGGAGATGTGAGTGCCTGAGTGACATGACTCAGAGGCTCCCTAAAGCCACCTGTTCCATCTTACCCCTGCCTGATATTGTATCAAGTTTCAATTCTTTACTTTTTAAAATATTTTATTTATTTATTTTTAGAGAGAGGGGAGGGAGGGGAACATCAATGTGCGGTTGCCTCTCACATGCCCTCTACTGGGGACCTGGCCCGCAACCCAGGCATGTGCCCTGACTGGGAATCAAACTGGCGACCCTTTGGTTCACAGGCCAGTACTCAGTCCACTGAGCCACTCCAGTTTCACTTCTTTAATAAGATTTTTATCCTTAGCCAGTAAAATAAGGTAAGAAAAAGAAAAGGCATGGAGCATTGAAAGGGAACAATAATACAGCCTCCCTTCTTCACTTTATTTAGTCCCCTGAAGGTTAACAATTGTAGATGTTATTAGTTATTTAATCCTTAGTGCTTGTTTTCCCAACTAAATGGCAAAAATTCTTAAGGATACAGAACATGTCTTATTAATTGTACTGACCCCTGATCTTCTCTGTTTCTAACTGCCCCTTCCTCCTCTAACCAAGAAGTGTGCCTGACCTATATGAGGTGCTCTACAAATATATACGATAGGATCCAATGAAGTGGAATTCAGTGTTTGTTTCTTCCTGTGCTGATTCTCACCCAGCACCTCAATAACAAAGAATGTGAAATGGTCCGACACTCGCCTTGGAGATGGATATGAAAGAGGCACGGTATTCTGATTCAGCTTGTTGCTGCCAGCCTGCCTTGGTACCAATTCTAAAATCTCTCCTATGGCTAGTGAGAGCTGTTTCTTACTCAACTACTGGTTGTCCTGAGGCATAATCTATTTGGAGAAGTTCTGAGTACTTTACATTTTACATTTTTGGACATGCTTTTAGGATTGTATCGATAGAAGAGTGCATCAGGCTGTATATCTTCTAAGTGCTCACAGGTGCTCTCTCTACATTGTCAGAATAGTATAAACCCAATTCCGCATGTTATTGATTGGCAAATATAAATTGACTTTAATACATGTTTGGGTATAATTTCTCCCTAGAAAAAAGCAATTGAAAAGAATGTAGAATCGTAGACTTTTAAAATATAAATATAACCATTTATTCATCATTCTCTTTAGCATAAATGGGGTCATATATTTTCAAACTAATAGTATTAGCATCTGGAAAGACTCAATACCAAAAAGAGAGGCCACTTGTTTGACTTCCCTGGTCACTCCTTTTAAGCTTATGTGTTTATTTTTGGCATCCATTTCCATAATGCCCACTCAACATTGATCCTTCCCTTTTGTCCACTAAGGAAGACGAAATGACCAACTGTACTCTTGCTGTCAGAGTGCGGTTCTCACTAATTGGGCTCATCTAAACTTTTAACAATCTTCTTGAAGAAAATGTAATTGATAATTAGGAGCACTTCAGATCATCACCCCAAAGGCCTTTTAAAAAATACATGAAAAGCATATGGCTTTTGCTTGGATTAAAAGAAAGAGAATTTATTTAAATTAAGTACATAATTAGGCAGACAATCTTGACTGCTTGAATCGAAGCTCACTGCATTACTGAGAGGAATGAAATCATGAAGTCTTCTTTCATGGTTAAACTAGCTTTTACACCCTAATATTGATCACCCCACCCATAGGAGCAATATTACCTGTGCTTAGTTTTGTCAATCCAAGCACACACTGCAAATACCAAAGACTATACCTCCTTACAGAAAGGCCAATTAGACTTTCCTTTATTTTTAACAGTAAATGTACAACGCACAGCCAGGCACTTGAGCAGGTAGATTAATAATTCTTAACTTTCACATTCTTCGATCCTCAATAGTACCGCAAAGCATCTGTTTATAAGTTTAATACATCCTTTAAACTTGTAAATTACATGTGAAATATCATGTGTGTATCTATGTTCATTTATCTGAAAGAGGGTCTGAAGTTTTCGCCAGATTCTCTAAGGCGCTGATGACCACAAATGTTGAAGAATCACTTCCCTCTGTGAATACGCTCCAGAATTCGGCCAGAAGAGTTATGCCCCCCGCATTGTGTCGGTCAGAACTCAGTGGGAAGTCCCTCCTTCGTGATCGAGTGTTGCTTCTTAAACTTTACAAATCACTGAATTTTTTAAAATCAGCAAGTCGAAAATGGGGTCTAAGATTCCACATTTCTAACAACCTCCCAGGGAATGTTGAGGCTGCTGGTCCACAGACCACACTTCAAGTAGCAAGGTCTATGCTTCCTGTTACATAACCCCTTAATCAGTCAAGGCTAATCAACGGCAAACACTTGTCGGGCATCTATTTCTGCTTCACAGTGCCGGATGCTGTAGGAGCACAGAAAACAAAATGTCTGCATAAAAATTTTCATAATCTAACTGCAAATTTTAGCTAGATGAACATAAATCAGCAAGTTACACCTCGCTGGATATAATTAAGTGTGAAATTTTGTGATATAAATTGTATGTTTTCAGGGTGCAAATTAAAGGAAAGAAAAGCATAGTGTGTAGAGAGAGGAATTAATGAAGGAGAGGTAGAATTTGAACCTGAACTTTGAAGATACATATGATTTAGGGTCAGGAAAAGAAAGGCTGTTCCAAAAACAAACAAATATACAAACAAAAACCCCACAAGCCTGATTTTAACACCAGAAGTAAATTGGGGACAGTAGAGAGAGCAGCCTGACCAGAGTAGAGTTAATTTGGTGATAGGGTAAAACATAAAGATAGCTAATAAGAACATCTAAAGTTTTAGGACTAACTGCAATTATGTACGATATTTCTCACATAAAAGTTGAGCTGCATTGCATATAGTATCTAGTTAGCTTTTAACATTTGGCTTATGTTGGAGAGATTAAAGCCGTTTTTCACTTTTATGCATGTGATAGCCATGGCGTATCTGAAAGAACAGGAATAAAGCATTGGCACGAAATTCAGAAAAGGCATGATTACATTTTTGTTGTCAAGCGTGGTAATTGCCTCCATTGCTTTGCTTTATTTTACTCATACTACTTTCCAAAATGTTTCACAAATATTTAATAGAGATAAATTAGTGAGTTGCGTGACATTCAACAGAACTTTGCATAGAACTTTCTTATCGGAGGATTAAAAATAGCTGGGGGTGGGGAGCTTATGAAAATTCTCGTCAGAATAGACTGCATTTATGATTTTCCTAAAGTAAGCGAATGTGGTGCAGAAAGTGGACAAGTCTTGGTTCTAGCTCAGCTTTTCCACCGACTGGATCTCATGTCTCTAAGTTTTAAAATAAAACAGGCTGAAATAGGTGGCCCCTGAGATGCAATCAAAACCTAAAAACACCAGATGATATCATTAAGTGATCTTTTAATATTTAAAAAAATATTTTTTAAAAAAGTGTTTTTTTAATATTTTAATGCATGGATGGGCTTTCATTCCAAAAACAGACACCAGAGGGTCTGCTGAGTAAACAGGTGAAGCTTCCGGTTCTTCATCTCTACAGTGTAGTCCAAGAGAACATCCATGGCGGAAAGACTCTAAGCAGAGTTTCCAGGGGTGGCTAGCTCCTTGCTTCCCCTTGAAATAAGAAAGTGCATTAAGGTCATCCCTAGACTTGAGATAAATGCCTCATTGCTCTGTCAGGAAATCCACATCCAGCAAGGTTCTGGGTTATCTTGCCTGTGGTGTTTGTACGCACACAGGTTGTGTTAGGCCCCCATGCAGCCTTCCTGTGTGTATTTGGTGTGTTCCCTGCTTAAAACTAGGAATGGGGAGTATCTCTCCAGTCTACAAACTGCCTCACCTGCAGGAAGTTTTCCCACGCTAGCTCCCCTTAAACACAGACTCATCCTCTGCCGATGACAACCTCTCGACTGGGAAGGCCCCCTGGGGAGGAAAAGTAGTGCATATTTTGGTGTCTGTGAAAGTTATCTCACAGCAGAAGCCTTTGTTGTTTCCCACTGGTGAGCCTGCAAAACTGGGGGACAGCCCGAGCAGGTGGGCTCCTGAACAAAAGGTGTAGGAATGTATCCAAATGTGAAAGATCCCAGACACAGATTAAGGTCACCCACTTTACAGCTTCGCCAGCCTCAGACTCGTGCCTCTGTGTATCTCTATACGAGAGGCAAGCAAGAATGAAGAGTTTTTGCACAGATGTGAAGAATATGCAGCTAAGGAATGCAGCCGTGGCAAGCACCTAGTTCTGCAGCCTGTGGGAAGAAGGATTTATTTTTTTTGTCTGTCAGAATCACTGTTGTGCTATTAATTAACCCTTGTTAGGGTTGGCATTGTATTCATTTGGGTTCAGAAGAAAGGAATGTAAGCACGGGTGGCTTGTGCTTTGTAATGTGTTTACTGTTTTTATTGCTATTTGAAAGAACATCATGCAAAACAGAGCTATGAAAATCAAGATCCAAGCGGGACAGATCTGTTGTCCTGAGATTTTGCCCAGCATTAGGCCAGCACCTGGCCATAAGCCGATTGACGTCAGCTGTAATATTTGACTTCACTAGGAGCCTGGCCAGTGAAAAAACTGTGAGATAAGCCCAAGAATTTACTTAGAACTCCGTCAGAGGAGTGTTCTCTGGGCAAGAGCTATTTCTCCTCTTCCTCTGCATCCCACAGAGATGATCTGAGCCCAGAGCCGGCTTTGATGTCAGTAAGAACTTGGCAACCTGATCGGTTTCACGGGGAGCAGACAAAGACAAGCAAGAAGCATGGAGAGGAGCCCCT
This sequence comes from Anoura caudifer, assembly GCA_004027475.1. Lineage (NCBI taxonomy): Eukaryota > Metazoa > Chordata > Mammalia > Chiroptera > Phyllostomidae > Anoura > Anoura caudifer. The sequence continues at coordinate 89,351 of PVKU01006048.1, forward strand.
GCCAACTATGAAATTTTCTAAAACGTAACTAAAACACACACAGAGATGCAACGTGCAGCATTCACATACACGTTTTTGCAGATAAGAAATGAGATCACTCTAATGTCAATATCTTTGCCTCCCCCGACGTACAGATTCCATCAAAACTATAGCAGACTGTGGGTTGGAAATGAGTCTATTCCACTTCAACAAAACCAGAAATAATTTCAGCTCTGGATGGCCAGAATGAAGAAGAATTAAGGAAAAGAAATGGTGCAAACCCATTAGAAATGAGGTGCTCACCTTCATTCCTGTTAAGTATTTCTTAAAGATAGAAACTGTATTATGTTAATATAATGCCCAGGCCAAGTAATAACAGCAGCTAATGTGGCTACCTCACACTGTGCAAAAAAGCCTTCAGTAAAGCTTCTAACCCATCACATGCCATTCAGCGAAGCTTTTCATGACCTACAGTGGCTTTGGAGCTGTGTGCCTGTCTCAAGGTGACTGTGGCCCCACCATCCACAGAGACTTCCTCAGATCCTCAGGGGTGGCCTGGTCTCAGGCTTCGACATTAATGTAGCCAGACCTTGCTTTGAACCAATCTCAGGAGCCCTGGTTTATTAAATAGAAATTAGGAATATCCATTTTGTACAACACTTCCTTTCAGCTTCCTGCCTTCCTTTCTCTTATTTACCCCTCTCTCCACAACAAAAGTCACAGCCAAACCTATGGTGCAGGGAAAAGAAGAAATCATTGCAAATGTAAGTTGACAATGAAGCCTGGAAAACATTGTAGAAGGGCTTAAGTGCCAGGCAAAGAAAAGTAAACTTCACCTTGGAGAAAGTGGTTTTTGATGGAAAGAAGTGAAAGTGTCATTTTAGAAAGATTAAGATGGGACCTGCATGGAAGACAGATTCAAAAGATGGAGAGTTAGAGAGACCAGTTTGGGGGCAATTACCTTAGACGGATGGGTGAGGTGATGAGGATCTGCAGGAGGTAAAAGCAGTGAGAACGGAAATGAGGTCAGCATCCGGAGGATGCGTGTGTCAAGACTTACTGGTAATAGCAACAGTGAGCGCGCATATGGCCCGTGCTACTCTTCTCGGTATTGTAAGCACGTTCACAGATTTAATTCCTTCGTCTCTAGGAGGTGAATACTGTTAGGAGGAAATAGAGGTACAGATGGCTTAAGAAACTTGCCAGGATCACACAGGTTGTTAGCAGCAGAGTAGAGATGAACCCAGGCCGTCTGAGTCCCTAGTCCCTGCTGTTAGCTAGTGTACTATATACCCTATACTGCCCTGCAAGGCAAATAGTCATCCCCATACGATCTTGCCAGCGTTTACGTGGTGGCACAAAAAGACATTATCAGTTACATCACAGAGGGCAATCTGTGGGGAGAGACAATCTTTGTCCTCATTATCATGAAGCACATGGCTCTCAGTCAGGGTATGAGGCCTTTTGTGGAGACGCAGCCTAGGTGTTGGAAGAACATGTACTCCTTGTCTTTCCCATGTAATGAAGAAGCCAATCTTGAAAAAAAATTGCTGATTTTTTAGAAGAGCCAGCTTGTTCTTCAGTGAGGAGAAATACTGACCCCACTGGCTGGGGTGGCTCAGTGGATTGAGTGCCGGACCGTGAACCAAAGGGTTGCAGGTTGGATTCCCAGTCAGGACACATGTCTGAGTTGTGGGCCAGCTCCCCAGTGGGAGTATGCAAGAGGCAACCACACATCGATGTTTCTCTACCTCTCTTTCTCCCTCCTTTCCCCTCTTCAAAAAAAAAATAAAAATAAATAAATAAATAAATGAAATCTTTTTAAAAAAGAGAAAGAAAAAAATACTGACCCTTCGAGGACACGTTTTCTAAATGCACCCCCTGCTGTTGAGAAAAAGGAAATATCTACCAAAGGCAAATGGAACGTTTCATTTACTAGTCGTACAGCAGGTTCCATAGACCCATGATCAAATAATAATTGTTTCCCCTGGAGAATTTGTATCTATTGTAGCCCTTTACCTGCATCTTAAAAGTACTGCTTCTGACTTGATTCATTAATTCCATCTTATTTCTCATACAAACACAAAGCAAACTTGCCTCTTCCTGTTTCAGTAAGAGACTCTGGTTCATTGTGGTTTGCTGGGTTTCTGGATAGGTTTGTGAGAAAGGCAGACGGGCCCTGGTGTGGAATCAATGAAAACCCTAATTAATTCATTTGGGTGTTTCATGATATTGGTGGATTTATAATGTATTCCATTTGGGTCTTAACCTGGTTAGGATTCACTTGCAGCCAAAAGTGCTAATTAATTCAGACTTTATGGACTTAAATCACTCTCTTGACCTGGCCCTGATTTGCAGAGGCTCCTACACACTCATTCACTAGCAGGTAACTAAGAACCAGGTACTCCAATACATTCTGGGGCCAACAGCTTCATCCACAGGGTAAAAGTTCAGAAGCCCAGAACAGAGCTGTAAACGGGCAGCCATCGCAAGGTTAAGGCGCCAGTGGGTGTGGTCTAAGCAGAGCAGAGCCCATTGCAGAAGAAGTCAAGTCCTTCTTGTGTAACGGAGAGGCATGTGGGAACACAAGGGTTGTCCAGCTTTGGGACTTGCGAAAAGCCAAGAGGCACTAACAAGCCAGGAAAGAGCAGTTGCATCTTATTACCACTCAAAGTGCGTTTGCGTGGTCTCTGCCCTCAAGGAGCATTTAGCCCAGTTGAACTGGGGCAGAAAAGAATGTTTAAGGGTCGTCTAGCCCTTTTTCCAGGCTGCAGGCAGAACCACCTACTCCGTTAGAGAATTTTTTTTTAACCTTAACACTGAGCGATATTGCTTCCGCCTAAGAAAAGGAAAGTGACAAATGTACGTGTGTGCGTGAAAGTAGAGATAAGTACTTAGATATGAGTACCCCTCACCTCACAAGGGTATGTAAAATACTAACACAATAAAGTCATATTTATCCTCCTGGAGTCTGGAGTTAAACTACCCGGTTTGTATCCTACCCTTACACGACCTTTGAGTTTGGAAAGTGATTTAACTTCTCTCTGCATCAGTTTTCTCATCAGTATAATGAAGATTATAATAGTCCTTATTACTAATAAGTAGTACTGATGATAGATAGTACTCATTATAGTTGCCATGACATAGAGTTTTCCTGATTTTAATTAAGATAACTCACATAAGGCGTGTATCGCTCTGGTTGCGCCCAGCGCTGCCCCCACACGTTTGTTCCTATGACTGAGAGCCTCACTGTAGAGAAATCTCAATTCTTCCCCTAGTAGCTGGATCAAATTAGAAAATGTGCTGACCTTTTGCGTGTGTGTGTGTATATAAAGATACAGATGCGAAAATCATTATCACTAGTGTTCTGTTAGAATTAATTTAATGCTATATATTGACCTATAAGCATATATCCTTGCAGGTAGTAAGTATATGATAAACAGCAGTTATTATAAATTCTATTACTGTTAGAATGACATGTGGATAAACATATAAAAGTTTACTGGAAAATTTGCTGCAGTGTATTTGCAGTGTCTGGGCATGAGTATAGCACAAAACTGGACCTGGGTTTTCTAGTTGTCAACATAAAATGGGCAATGTTGCTGTTACACAATCACTGTATCTATTCTGCAAATCCTAATCACTAAGGTGAAACTATCCTGGTTACTAGGACCTGGGAGTCATTTCTCTAGGAGTCTTTGCATAGAGGAGACTGTGGGGAGCAGAAACCAGCAATCTCCAGAGTGCCCTTGCAGGAGACATTGGTATGAGACCAATATCTTATGTAGCGTGACAGCACCACAGAAAAAGGCATTATTTAGTTGAACAATTCTATAGGGGCAGAGGGTGGCGGCAACAGCACATAATCCAAGTACCTGGCTCCTTCCATATCTTGTTCGACCCTGAGGAAACTGCATACAGAGAGAATTTCTTCATAAAGAACTTCACATTCTGCAAACAATTCTTCCTCAGCAGTGTGTCTCTCAACAGAATTTCTGATAAACATTGAGCAGTAAGATCAGAAAGGTAGTCTGAGAGAGAGAGAAGATGAGAGAGAGAACAGTATTTTACATCCTATTGCAAATTCTAATGCCCAGCAACTCACTATCAGAAGGAAAGTCTGACCTGAATTCCCTTGAGAGAGTATAAGCCCCCTGCAGTTACCCTGTTCTGAGAGAAGATGGGAACTGTCCAGTCTATGTCATTCATAGAATAACATTATGTACTGGAAGGTAGTTCAAAGTTTCCTTCTGTTTTTTTTCATGCATATGGTGACCATAAGTTACTGTGGTTTAGATGGATCTGTGAGCTATGGTTTATCATAATACTTACACTGGACTTTGCAAAATGAACTCATCCTATTAAATATGATTTGCACAGATTATTGAGTCAAAATACTTTCCCAGTCATTCCTGGTAGTAAAAGCAAAAAGCACACGTACTCCCTTCCAGAGAGAGTAATGAACACTTTATTTCCGGCATAGGGATTGCATCTGAGAGGCAAAGCTCTAAAGAGTTATAGCAAATACATACCTGTAAAAAGCTAGAGGTAATTCTTCTTAAACAAATATTATAACTGAACATGTTAAATTATGTTAAACTTAGTTCAAGCTTGCTTAACAGTATTTACTTTGGGGGCTGGATGTATAAATTCTGAGATGCAATTCAAGTCAACAACTCAAATGCTAGAAGATCATGCTTGCAACTGATATTCTCTTTTTATAACATAATTTTTAAAACTATTTTTAATTGTCCTACAGATTTCAAATAACCACTAGCTGAAAATGTGATAGAACTTGAGTTTTCGACTTGCTGAAAAAGTAAGTGTGATCTCAATATGCCTATTCATTGGCTATGTAATAAGGCAAGTTTGGCTGGGTCTTCTCGATTTTAGGAAAACGAGTCTAATTTCCATGAGACAATGTGAGGCACTGTTAGTAGGTTTTACCTGAGAGATAAAAGTGCAAAGGGAAAATAGTCACTTTTGGTTTTTCCCATGCACATGGCAGGAAGGAGCGCACTTCACATGCACGTCACTGACGCAGGGCTCAGGTGCCTGCAGGTGCCCCACCCTCCTTCCCAAGGCCGAGGGGAGGGCAAGAGTGGTTCCGCTTCCAACCGAGGAAGGAAACGGACAGCAGCCTAGGAAAGAAGCCCCCATGTTTTATCTACATGAAACAAAATAGTCCTTGCGCCAGCATGGGAAGCAATAACACTGATGCTTTCTGACGCTCACACTCATTCTGCCAAGTGCTCCGGGACGCACAGATTCATTTCAGGCACAAACTCCGGTAGGAATGGGCTGGAGCTGCTGTTCCAGACACCAGTTTGTGTGACTGTCGTGAAAAATGCACATGGTCATTGGGATTTCTTGATCCTCCGTATGTATGGGGGAAGGGGATGATGTAAAAAAGTGTTTTTTCATTTTTGTTCTTTTTTGTGTTTTTAAATTTTTCATTCGTATTGTTAAATGTGTACTTGTCATGCGAGTCATTTAACAGGTCATAAAACCCTTCTTTGTTGGCAAAAGTATTAGGCTTTTATTAAAATCCGAGTGCTGTGTAGGTATTTGTGACTTATGTTGGGCAAGGTCTAAACACAACATACACGCGTCCCTCACAGTGTTCAAAACAGGACTTGGTGCAGAGGCTCGCAATCTCTGCCCACGTAACATTTGAAACTATAATAATGTCATTTCTAAGGTTTTGTTCAACTGCTTTTCCATCTGTGTTCCTCCTTCCCTGGAAATACAAGTCTAGATAATTAATGAACATGTAATTTTTTAATTTAAACATTTATGAGACCATGTAAAAATCCACAATTCTTTTCCAAGAAAAACTAGTAAATACAAAGAGAACAACGAACAGTTTCCAGTATCACCTTCATCTGAAACATTTAATCTCATCAGGTAAGTACACTCTACCCAACTTGGGGAAATGGCTAAGAGATGGCTGTGAGGAAACTAGATCCGGTCGGAGAATCTGAACCCAAGAATGGCAAGTTTAGTGGTGATAGGTATTTCAGAAACACCTCCTGCCCCAGCTCTCTGTCGCTGCTCTACAAACCATCCATATACTCGCAGTTCCGAGGCTGGGTGGGCCGGGTTTCTGCTGCTGTCCCTGGGGGTCGATCGTGGGCTTGCAGTCATCAGGCAGCTCCACGGGGGCTAGAAGGTCCCGGAGAGCCTGCCTCGCACGTCTGGCGGGGGAGCTGACAGCTGACTGGGGCACTGCACGGCTCTTCTACGTGGCCTCTCATTCTCCAGGGGCCTAAACTGGGCTTCCCGCAGCCTGGCACAGTCTCAGGGCTCTCGGAGAGTGAAAGAGGACGCTGTAAGGCCTGCCAAGATCTGGGCTCCAGGATTTGCACACCAACATTTCTGCCACTTTTGGGTCAATAAAAAAATCACATGTTTGGCCCAGATGTAAGGGGTAAGTGAAACAGAATTCACCTCTTGGTGGGAGGAGCAACAAAAAAACACTGCAGAAGGCATGATTCATTCGGGCCGTTATGTAACAGTCTACCACATCTCTGAATTGTTTGATTGAAATAAAAAGCATCCTATAAGACAAGTTATTTGGTTTTAAAAATCTTTTATTGCAGTCACTGAAGCAGTAGGATAAAAATCTCGGTAGGAGAGACGGTACCAGAGTCAGAGGTTGTAATTCCTGAGAGCGGTTCTCTCCGACTCCCGAACGTGGCTGTTTCCCGGCGCTCTGCCTGAGCACTCCTCGGCACCTGGCGAAAGCGCGAGGATGGTTATTGAGCGAATGAAAGAAGAAATAATGACGTATAATGTACTAACGAATATACAAAAAAGTCAAACAGGATACATATTTGGAAAGCAGTGCTTTAATTCTTCGTCAAGAGTTTGAATTAGACTTCTAGCCTATCTGTGAATTCTCTTCTTTAGTTCCTCACCCCTGGATATTCGGTGCTGAATCAATGTTTGCTCTCCTTAAAATAAGGTGATGAATGCAGGACTTTCTTCCGAGTACAAGGAGTCCTTTAGGACAGAATTGTTGATTCCCATTGACTCTTGATGATTAATCCATGTAAGGTTAACACATTCTCCCTGTTTAAAAAATAATGGCTTAAAATTCATCACAAATTCTTGACTTCTTGTCACATCAACTAAAAAAAAGTTTGTTGAAATTGTAACCACCATAAAAAATCATTGTTAAGTTACCTGCGAGAGAATTAATTAGAGAAAGGAACGTTCTTTTGAAAATTATCACATTAATAGAAACAATACAAAAGCACTAAGTGGTGAGGGTGGGACCATCATTGCGGATGTCTATCTGGATGTACGTGTGTGCATATTTGCACGTGTGTGTGTGCTGGCTACCTAGCATCTGAGCACACCCGTGGTTCTTGCGGCCTCCCCCGTGAGCTTGGTGGCAGAAAGCCAGGTACTGTCCATCCTCACCTTTGGCAGCTAAGATATACACCTCTGACCCTTTTCGGCCTTCAGTCTTGAAACAGTGATGCAAAAGCACATGGATAGTTGAGAAAATATTTACGATAAATGGCAGCAACATTCTAATGAGCCCAGCGGGCAAGGGCGCGAGGCCAGGAAGAGCGGAGCATGAGAGGCGTTCCCTCCGAGGCAGCCCTGATGCTCCGACTTCAGCCCCTCCCTCGCGCTCAGACCCTGCACTCCTAACTCCCCACCAGAGCCCGGCTTTCAGTTTATGACCTACCTACTCGTCTTCCAGGGAATTTTTTTTTCTACTGAACTTTGTGACTCTCTGCCCCCCAAAATTTGCTGATACAGGGAATCACATATTTTTATGTTTTCTTCATTTAATTTACCCCTTCAAACTGATATTAAAGTGAATCAAATGGATGAGTTGAATGAACATCTGAAATCCCACATAATTTTGAGATCTTTACATCAGGAACTAGTAGGATGTAATGAATTCTGAAGGGTTAAACATTTTCCAGATGATTTATTTTGACCCAAATTGGCCACGTTATGAAAAGGAGCTGTTGCATCTGTATTTACTTTTAGAGATTTGAGGACACCAAGCATTAACTCATAACCCTCAAAAGGGCCTGTTCCAATGAGAAGAGACCGAAGCATCTGTTTCATTACTCAAAGTAGAGAGCTCAGTCCTCAAAAAGTAAGGTGTCTTGCCCTGGCTGGGTGGCTCAGTTGGTTGGAGCGTCATACCATGCACCAAAAAGTTGCAAGTTAGATCCCTGGTTGGGGGGCACATACAAGAGGCATCTGATGTCTGTCTGTCTGTCTCTTTCTAAAAGCAATAAACATAATCTTGGGTGAGGATTAAAAAAAAAAGTACTGTGTCCCCTTACACAAAATGCTGGGCAGCATTGCCCAGTGGAATAAAGCCAGACTCTGAAGCCAGACTTCTGGGTCCAAATTTTCATTTTGCCACTTAGTACCCATGTGCTTTTGATGGAGTCACTTCCCATCTCTGTAATTAATTTTTCTTGTCTGACTCTCTGTAGCCAAGGGGTGCATGAAGGTTAAATGACAATATTTGCAAAGCACATAATCTTAGCACATGATTATCACTGCAGTGTTTACTAAATAACTAAGGTGCAAAAGTAAATGCTATAGAACTATATAGCATTTTACATAATTGTATCTAATCTCAGAATGTATTATAAATAACAACAACGACAAAACTTCTTTTTTCAGAGGTGTAAAAGTTAGGTATTAAAATAAGAAGAAATCCTTGCTCAAAATCTGTAGGCATTCATTCATTCATTCATTCAATCACAACGTGGTGAGGCACTGCTATGTGCCAAGTACTATGTTGCCCAGGACACTGGGCACAGAAGACAAATTCAGAGTCAGTTTTAGTTGGAAGCACTTAAGCATCCTCACCCTCAAATAGTTGAGATAAAAAAAGTACAAAATTTATTTATTTCTTTGTGCCCATCTAAAGTAAGTGTTGGCAGAATTTTCTTTTCTGTCAGGGTCCAGGGAGTAAATATGTTAGCTTTGTGGGTCACATGATTTCTCTCTGTCACAACTATTGTCCTCTGCCGTGGTAGCACGTGTGTAGCCACAGATGACACATAAGTGGCAAACAAAGGCAGAAGGAGGACCCGATTTGGCTCATGACCATCATGTGCCAATCCCTAAGCTAAAAACTCTTGTGATTGTCATCCTCACAAAGCATCACTGACTCCTTACGGCCAAAGGAAGAAAACTCACTGTCCACTTTTATTTACTAACACACTTGTCCCCAAGCCTCAGTCACTGACTTGGAACAGCCACGACACACAGCAGGCAAGGAAGCAGAGAGCCATGGACACCTTTCAAGGCTTCAAAGGCACATTACGAGCAGCGAAAACTTCAAAATCTGAGCCGCACATTTCAATATGTTGCTAATCATGATTAATTCCTTTTGTATTTATTGTAGGAACATTAATCATGATTAATTAATTTGGTATGAATGTGGATATAACATTTAATTTCTTCCAAATTTCAGAGGAGCCTATTTTAATGAATAATTGAACAAAAATGAGTTGCAGAAGGAAGGAAGGGAAAGTTTGTGGTGCCAGGCACAACAGGCAAGATGAAGCGGTAGAACCGACCCTGTGACGCCACAGCAATCGGCAATACCTGACAGGCAGCGAATGTTCGCAGGGATTCAGGAGACTCTACGGATAGGGAATGACGTACCTCCGGTTAACGCACGATGCTGGCTGGCCCTCTGCTCTTGGCCTCTGATCCTCTTTCCAGGGCGAGGAAATGACAGAGTGACATTTCTCACTCACAGCAGGAAAAAAAGATTCTCAGTTGAAACTACAGATGTCTGAAATTATTTCTTTTTTTTAATTTATTTTTTTAACATCTTATTTATTTATCTTTAGAGGGGAAGGGAAGGAGAAAGGGAGGGAGAGAAACATCAATGTATGGTTGCCTCTCGTGCATCCCCTGCCGGGAACTGGCCTGCAACCCAGGCATGTGCCCTGACTGGGAATCGAACCTCAGTCCCTTGGTTCACAGGCCTGTGCCCAATCCACTGAGCTACACCAGCCAGGGCTGAAATTATTTCTTTATAATGCTTTTTTTGCAAGATCAAAACAATGGTTTGTCATTCTCCCTTTCTGTGTTTAACATGCATATATTACTGTTTCGTCAGAGTATCAGTTAGTGGGAAAATAATGTCATTAATTGATCTACCTTCCATCCCTAGTGCCAAGTCCATGTTTCAGTTTTTGAAAAATGTCCCTCCCCTCTATGTAATACCACACACTGTATCAGGAATTGCCACAGAGAACAAGTCGAGGGTGGAAAGATATGAAATGTATACAAATTAAATTCTATTACAGCACCCAGAAACAACTACATTCTCTTGCTCACTCTAATTGCAAATGGTATTTCAGTCTTTTCCATTTTCTGCTACTGTTGGTGACATTTTAACTGAAAAGTTTCAAAACAGATAAAGAAAAGACTTGGACTTTTTTTTTAATCCTCACCCAAGGACATGCTTATAGATTTTAGGGAGGGAAGGGAGGGACAGAGAAAGGGAGAGAAACATCAATTAGTTGCCTCTTGTACTCACCCTGATGAGGGAAGGAACCCACAACCTAGGCATATGCCCCAACTGGGGAATCAAACTCACAACCCTCCAGTTTGTGGGACTGCTCTCCAACCAACTGAGCCACACTGGCCAGAACTGAGGCTTGGACTCTTAAACCAGAGGACAAACGAGTGCAACCAGGCAAGAAAGAAACATATTTCCCTCCCACCTGCTGTCTTTTCCTTCCTTTCTTCTTCTTTTTTTTTTTTCTTTTAAATAGACTTGTCTTCCCTGCAACATAGCTTAGCTAGGACACGTCATTCACATTCCTAGGTCACATGTTAATTAAGGCTGTTGTTGCATCTCCAGTGTGGACTTCTCATATTCCCTGAGGGTTAGTTGCTGATCTTGTGCACCATATGCCCTCCACTGTGTTGTATTGCGAATGATATCTGCACATTCACCTGCACTTTCAGACCGTGAGCTCCTTGAGGCCCGATGCCTGATCCATCTTTGTGTCTTCTCTCCTAGTTTTGTGCCTAGCACACAGCCTGACACATGGTCTAGTGTGTGCTGACACGTGTTTTTTAGATGATAACCTCCTATCCCGGACATGGCTTGCCTTCCTTCTGCTTGTTTTTCCTTTTCATTGATGACCTCTTCTTTCTAACCCAAGGGATACAGAGTAAAATAAAATAGAAAAATATGGCTCTTATAATATTTTTGCCATGTTAATTTTCAGTTCAAAACTTTGCCGCAGTTTGATATTTAATATTATTAGACAGCCCAGCTTGTTCAGCCTTTTGCTCTCTATCACTTAGTCTCACCATAATAATTTCTCTTGCTGCTGTACCCAAAGGAATATGCACATGGTCCTTTCTTCCTCCCGATGACTGATTTCTCCACTTTGACACTTCAGCTTTTCTCTTCCAACTTGCAGCTATTTCCTACTAAACAAAACAGAACAAAATAAACCAACAACAAGAACAATAAAACTGCTCAAATTTCCTCTTCTAGGATTCTTCTCTTGTTTATTTCTTTTCCAACAAATAATTCCTTAAGTTGTCTTTCTCAGCTCTTGTTTACTATTCTTACTTGAATGCTGCTGTGTGAGTACTCTTAAATCCATTGCAAGGGTATGTCATTTGCTCCATAATCCTTAATAGTAGTATCAGAAGAAAGTAGCTTGGGGGGCAGCATCTCTCCTATCCATTCTTAGCCAAGGGGTGTGGGTAGAATCGATGCACACTCATCTTCATACGTGTGCCCTAATTTGCCCATTTCCCCTGGCCAAGGAATTGGTTCAAGGATGGGAATGCAATCCTATCAAACTCAATGACTCAATGACTCAAGTAAAAGATACTTGAGATTCTAAGAAAAAAGAGCTTCTCTCATCTCTAAAAGTTAAGAATCAGTCTTCCGTTTCTGACTGGCGTGTGGATGATGTACCAGCCAGGACCATGGCGGGGGCGGGGGGGGGGGTGTTCTGGTGTCCTGAGAGGGAGACAGGGCGGCTGTGACCAGCATCTTTCTTTATGAAAGACAAGACAGGATTGACCACAAGAAATTAGGCCCTAATGATGGCATTTAAACTGCCAAAATGAGATGCCACTGAAGCCAACCTCTGCTTTTTGGGTTATGTGACACAATAAATTTCCTTTATTGTTTAAGCCATTCTGCACTGGGTTTGCTACTACTGAAAACTACAAGGTTCCTTACTGATGTGCCCGGGAGAGACCATGAGTCAGCACAGACCCATGTGGGAATCCTGACTGCATCTCATACCAGCCTGGACAGTCAAGTAAACTCAGTGTTTCTGTCTTGGTTTTCTCATCTGAAAAATGAAGATAATATCTATTTTGCAGAGTTTATATAACTATAAAAGATATCTATAAATCTCCTGGCTCATAAGGGGGCTCAACCAATGTTAGCAACTATTATCATTATCAATTTAGGTTACTCTACAAGTCCTAGTGCTTCACACATTCATAGATACTCAACACAACTGTCAGCACTGATTGTCAATAAAATAAATGTATGTACATGAACATCTGTGTGTGTGCATCATACACACATGTATCAGTATTCTATGCCACAGGCCTGGAATGCGTCATGATTCTCCAGAAGTAGCTAGCGAATAGCTATTTGCAAAGCTGGATTATAAATCTCTGATTTAATAAACCTTTCTAGAGCTACAGAGTTTTATTTGCACTTGACAGAGATCTGTGGAACTCTTTCCAAGTTGTGACAAGAAGCCATTTTTCCCCACTTTGATGAGCTCATACTGTTGCTGGACTGTATCTTGTAAATCAGGGGAAATCATCACACAAGTTCTTCTGGAGGAATTGGATATGTCAGCTGGTCTCTGCACCATTAATTTCCAGTTGCTCATTTTATACAAATTATATTAGTTCCTCCCTGGATGGGAGCTGGCGGAAGAATGATGGAGAACCTGAAAGGGAGGAAAGGTTAATGGAAAGGCACGCTGTTTTCTCGGGTTTCAGTTGCAGCAGGAATAGAAGAAAACATCTTACTATGATAATCGGTTCAGATATATTTCTATTGTGCAGTCTAAATACTTCTGTCTAAAAATCAAGACACCTGACTCTGATTTCCAGATTTTATTGGCAATAGAGCAAACACAAGCTATTTCTCCTACTTCCAAAGGGAGGGCAATGTAGTCACTCTTTTCCCGGTGATGGACCAACACCAATGAGGGGAAAGCAGTATCTGAAGTGCTAAGGGGCAGGTGGTTGATTGCACAATCATCTAGATCCGGAACCTGCTAAGTGTTTACCATCCTGAGATGTGAATGGGAACAACGTGCTGGGGACATAACTTTTGGTTTATCTGATGGCTTGTCAGCAAATGCTGTAACATTTTCATCACTCAGGATGATAAGTTTTGCTGAATCAGGAAATAACTTGTTTTGAGGCATGCGGTTGTCTGTGTGTGTCTGGTAAACAATCTGGGGGGGGTAGGTGAATCGAACAACAAAGGGCAGCTTTGCAGATCACAGCCCAGGATGATGGCTCGACAAGCCTGTGCCAACTCTGCTGGCGAACAAATAAAACGAGCCATTCCCCTTCTCTGAGGACTCTGTATTTTTAAAGGGGGATAATAAATGCAAAGCTGTGCAAAGCCTGGCTGGGGGAAATGTGGAATCCATCTCTCCTCATTTGCATAAAATAATCAGCAGGGCTCTGATAATCAGGCTGGGGGAGGCAGCTGGAATCTGTGTTCCGTGGAGATGTCCTGAAGCAAGGCCCAAAGTACCTGCTGCACATTCCTGAGCTAGACCCCAGGTGCCTGGCATCCCTGGAGACAGTCCCCTCCCCGGGACTGACGAGCACTAGAGCTGCCACCCTATCTTCGTCGGTTCTTTGGCGACAAGCACGGACCACACCACAGTAAGGCCCGCCTGCGTTATCGGTTCCTGTCTTTTGAAAAAACCTGACATTTGTCCAACTCATGACTGTGTGCATAGTGACATGACCGAGTGGGAGCATTTCACACTATTTCTTGCTTTGTGCATGGATGACTCATTTTTCAGGGAAAAAAAGTCTGGCCATTTTGGAAGGTGTCTCAAGACTAAGGTAATTCTTATCATTGTAATTCTACAGCACGAAGTGCTACAGGGTCCACTTTGCATTAATGTTTCCATGGCAATCAGATACTTGACATTTTATTTAAACTATTAATCTGGAATGGCTCACCAGCCTATGAAAGTCAAACCCCACGATTTTACTTTTGGAACCGATACCAAACCATTATGTAAGGTGCATAATTAACTTTCAGTGTCTCAAAAATCCATAGGCAGGACAGGTGCTAAACACACCACAAAACATAAGCTCCCTCCAATTGCTCCCTTTGGGGCCTCCTTTTGTTACTTACATTCAAAAGAGATGGCAAAGGCTGGGCTTCCTTGCGCCCGCCCCTTCCTCCCTTGCCAAGGCCCTCCACACCAGCCCCTGCGCACTGCTGCTCTAGAGTCGATTCAAACTGCGTATGATTAAAAGATGGAAATATTCCCCATGGACACTGGGCAATTTATTTGTGAAAAAGATTTAATGAAGAATTTCAAAGCAGCCAGTGCCCCTACAAAGAAAGCTCATTTGTGAATCTCTATGTTCTCTCTGCTGCCCTGAGTGCATCTGAGGGGAGGAGGAGGAGCCGGTCCCTGCAGCTATTGCCAAGCGTATCACATGTGAGTTTCTCAAGATATAAATATTCCCAGGCAGCCAAAGGCATTAGAACAGGCTGTTTTTAGATGGTCACCTCTAGTCTGGGCCGCCCCCGCCCCCGGCCACTTCGGGAGAGAGGCTGTCTGCCTTCAGTCTCCTTGAGGTCCTGCTGGCTCCGAGTCCCCACACCTCAATGGTATCCGTCGCTGACCCTGGAAATCTCCAGATGAAGCCGCCCAGCCTCGCTCCTGAAGGTCTCTGCTTCTTTCATCATCACAAATTGGCTTTGTCTCATCTTTCTATTACTTAGTATTTGGATCCTAGCTGATATAACTGCCCCCCCACCCCCGCTCACGTAATGATAATGGTCAGTAAAGAATAATAAAATTTTGTTTTCTTGAACATTTAAGCTTCAGAGTAAGAGGGACATGAGTTCAAATCCTTCCTTATGAGCTATCTGACCTTGTACAAATTATTTACACTCCTTGGGCCTCAGGCATCTTACATATAATTTGGAGAAAAATAATTGTTCACTTAAAAGATTTGTTTGTGCATGTGAATAAGATTATGAATATAAAGCTCTTAAATGCCATCTAAATTGCTGGTTATTATTTGTAGCAGAGGAAACCCAAGGACAGAATATTTTAATTCAAATAAATAAATTCAAGTAAATTCAATGTGTAAGAGAAGACTGGTCAAGCCTTTCGGGGCTGTTACAATGGCATCCGAAAGTGATATCCACAAACTCAGTATAATCCAACCCAAAATCTGTGCAGATTTCATATAGATATTGACAAGTTGACTCTAAAATTGATATGGAAATGCAAATGACCTTGAATAACCAAAACAGTCTTGAAAAAAAAAAGAGCAAAGTGAAATTTACTGTAAGTTACAGGAGTCAACAGTGGTACTGGCATGAGAATCAACATACAGATTATAGGGACAGAATGGAGAGCCCAGGAATGAACCCACACTTGGATAGTCATTTGATTTTTTACAAAGCTGCTAAAGCAAGCGGAGAGGAAAGTCACGTTTACAAATGTTGCTGGAACAATTGGATATCCATATGAACACAAAAGCAAAAATTATAAACCCCACCCCTACCTTGTGTTACCATACACAGAAATTCATTACAAATGGAACATATCTAACGGTAAGAGATTTTAAAGAAGAACAAGAAGATATCTTCATGAAGTGAGAAAACAATAATTAAAATTAGAAACTTCTCTTTTGTTTATTGAAAAACTCAGATAATAAAAATAAGCCAAAGACTGGGAGAAAATATTTACAAAACATATTTGAGGAAGACTTCATATCCAGGGTATATAAAGGAATCATTATATACCTCGATAATAAAATAGAAAATGAAAACAATATTTGAAAACTTGGCAAGAGAAGATATACAAATGACCAATAAGCAAGTTTAAAAATGCTCAACACCAAGGTTGGGGGTGGGGAAGAGGGTAGAGGGATTGAGCAAAAAAGAAAAAGCACTCATGGACATGGACAACAGCATGGTGTTTGTGGGGGGGTGGTATAAGGGGACTGAATGGTAATGAAAAAATACAATAAAAAATAAAAATGCTCAACATCTTCTTTTGTTAGGGAAATGTAAACTAAAGACACAATGCGATACCATTAAATACCATGAGAATGGCTAAAATTAAAAGTCTGATGAAAGCCCTGGCTGGTGTGGTTTAGTGGATTAAGCCCTGGCTTGTGAACCAAAGGGTTGCTGGTTGGATTCCCAGTCAGGGCACATGCCTCGGTTGTGGGTCAGGTCCCCAGTAGGGGGCGTGCTAGAGGCAACCTCACATTGATGTTTCTCTCCCTCTCTTTCTCCCCCTCTTCCCCTCTGGCTAAAAATAAATAAATAAAAATTTAAAAAAGTGAAAGGCTGATGAAATCAAGTATTGGCTATAAAGGAACTTATACATTTTGGTATGTTCTGTAAGATTCTGATAACACTAAATTTATATGCTATAACCCTACATTACCCATAATCCATGATCCACACATAGATATTGACCCAAGAGAGGTGAAAACTATGTTCACAAAAATACTTGTACAGGAATGTTCATGGAAATTCATTAATAATAATCCCAAAACTAGGACTAACCTGGGTGTTTATCAACAGAATGAATAAACAAACTATGGTATATTCACACAATGAAATACTATTCAGCCATAAAAGAGATTAATAACCAATACACGCAACAATATCAATGAATTTCAAAAACATATTTGAGTGGAAGAAGCCACATACTAAACAAAATATGCCACGTGATTCCATTAATATGAATTCTGGAATAGGTAAAACTAATCAATGATGGACAGTTCTATAAGTTGTTGGAATTGGGGATTGGCTATTAAGAGGCATAGATACAATATTCTTGTCTATATAGCAATTTTGATTACATAGGTTTGTATATTCGTCAAAAATTAGTGAAAATCCCATTAAGAGTTACACATTTTAGGATATCTGAACTTTATGCCCCCCAAAACTATAAATGAGTATTGAATTTTAGTTCATAATGTACACGCTGAAGTGTCTGCATTTGCTTTGAAAAGTGACAAAAATCAGAAGGATATAAGTATTGATAGAACACTGGACAGACTGATGAATATGTGATAAAGTAAGCAAATCAAAAATGTTAATGGTTGAATCTGGGGAGTGTTCACTATAAAATTCTTTCATGTGTATATTTGAAAATTTTCAAAATAAAATGTAGGAGAAAGGGTGTTACTGCCTCTGTTTGCTTGCAGTTAATCAGAGAACTCTCAATAGGCAGTATCTACATTACATGGTTTTTTCCTTAGATTGAGAAGATACTATTTATTCATTTATTTGACAAACAGTTGTGGGGGGCCTGTTATATAGGTCTGTCCAGAAAGTATCCAGCCAAGTACCATGAAAAAGAGACATTTATTGAAGAGAATACAAGGAACATGGTACATGGGACAATGAGGCTCTGTCCCCTTCAATGTAGGCACCTTGAGACTGCACACAGTTCTCCCAATTGCCCTCAGCTGCCCTGTCATATTTTCCTGAATCTCACTGATGGCCTGAAATCTCTTCCCTTTCAAAGGGGATTTTAATTTTGGGAAAAGTCAGAAGTTGCAGGGTAGCTACTCTGGGCTGTCCCGGGGCTGAGTCATCTGATGTTCGGCCAAAAACCTCAGCACAGGATGTGATGCATGAGCGGGTATGTTGTCATGATGAAGCTGCCAGTCACCAGTCACCCATAGCTGTGGCCTTCTGAATCATCTGGATCATTCTGCAGAGGAATGTCCAAACTTAACACAAAATCTGATGCAGATTCATTGCTCTACTTGCTCAGTCATTTTGAATGTGACGGCCACAGCACACTTGCTTACTCAATGGCATCTACTGCCCCCACTGACTAGTACAGTGAAGTTGTCACTGTTCACACGTGCACATTCCAGTCCACTCTCCTTGGCTGTCAGGTTACACTGATGTTGTGCAAACTGTTCTTGTTATATTAACAATGGCTGGACTTTTTCCGGACAGACTTCATATAGTGGGCACTAGGATAGGCACTAAAGATCCACTAGTCACTTATAATAGTCATAATCTGCCTCATGGAACTTACATTCTAATGAGTACCTGTACAAAATGAACAAATAGATGTGCTAATAAGAAATGGTGATCTGTCATGATTCTTTCAGTCCTGAAGGACTGAGGAGATAACCCATCTTATGTAGGATGGTCACAAAGGGTCAGCCATGTAAGCTGAGGCTCTTCGGAGAGCTGCGAGGAGAGGAATCGAATGGAAGGTACAAGGCATGCGTGACTCTGGGATACTCAAACCGCTGAAAGGCTAGGGAGGCTGGCTGGCTGGGGAGTGGAGGAGAAAATGAAGCTGGAGATCCAGACGGGAGCAATATCAGAAGGGTCTTCTAACTCGTGGCAAGGAGTATTCTACGTCTAATGAGAAGGCACTGAAGAGTCTGGATCAGAGTATGACATGAACAGATTAAAATCAGTGTCCCCGTTATGGTGAACATTCATAGACTGAGTGCCAGGGTTCAAATGGAGAGACCCGGTGAGAGCCCAGGGCAGGTGCTGGCAGTGGGACTGGATGGGAGCGGACTGATTAGCGATGCATTATGGTGGGCGCTAAGCATGCCTGTTTTGGTTCTACTTCTCTGTTGAGCTATGCATACATACATACGTACATACATACACTTACATACATGAAAACACAAAGCAGTTTCTTAACTAAACGTCATAACTGTGCCCTGAAGTCAGGATGCAAATGAGTTTGTAAAAAGTTCTTCAAACCTCCTGGGAGGCAGAACAAGGCCGTGCAGGGGAGGCCTCTTTGCATTCCTCTTCCAAGCAAACAGGGCTGGTATCTTTTGTCATCCTACTCTTAGGTTAGTGGGCTGTATATTAGGAGCTTTTAAAAATTAGTTGAAAAGAAAACAACAATGAGAGTCTTGCTTCTGTCCACATGGGCTACATTCTGTGAAGCATTTAAAACTATCAATATTATTATCAGTGAAATTCTGTTAGAGACCACTGCCATTGGAGAAAAACTCTTTTTTGTTTTGTTTTTCAACTAAACCTCCAGATTGCTTGTCAGTCTGTATTAATCAAAATCACCAGATAACTACTCACTATGTTCCACTTTGCTCGTGTGGAAGCAGTCATAGAATTTCATCTTTTAAAAAAAATGATAAAATAGAAACATCACGGCAATCTGGCTCCCACATCTGTCACCGCCCTGTCTGCCAAGGCTGATCTGGCCCGTTTGGGTAGCTAGCCAGCCGGCCGGCCAGCCTTCCTACGGGGCTCCCACTTCCCCCTCTACTATCGTTTCCTTTCCGTGGGCTCCAGTCTGAGGACAATCTCCCCTGACGGAGAAGCTAGCGCAGATCTTCTTCCCTTTGAGACCTCCAAGCAGTGTTTTTAAAAGCAGCTTTGTTATGGTTAGAAGCAAAGGCTGACGACTGTTTGTATACTGAGAGCAGACCTGCGCTTCTGTTTACCCTTCCACTGTGAGGAGTGTTCCCGTTTAACTGAAGTGAAAAACCTCCGTCTTAATTGGATATGTCAGGAAAGGAGGATATTAAACTGGGTTAGATGTGTCAACTTGTTTTCATTAGGTAATTGCCATTGGAGTCTTAATGAAGGTAGAATAACCTTTTCCTCAAACAGGCAAATGATCATTCTTAATACCACATGCAAACAAAGGACTAATTCATGGATGTACTTACTCTGCCTTTATGACTCACTGTGCTTTTGGATGGGCCCAATATACTTTTATGCAAAGCGCTACCTTATAGTTCAAGGCGTTCAATATCTTTAGGGAGAAAGCGCGACCAAGTTCTGCTCTCCACCCAGAGGGACACCATCACCCCTCCCCAGGAAGAACCTGCACAGCAGTGCGGTTCCTCTGACCAAGTGTAACGCATTCGTTCTGAAGCCTGTGAGGGTACCTCGTTCTTCCTGGCAACCCCTTGGCTGGGTGGTTTAGCGGGGCTTTGGAAAGAAGTGGTGCTCGCAGGGATCGGACAAAAGTCTTTGGTTTCCTCTTCCTTGCGGTCCGGGAGAGGCAGCAAAGGTCATCCCTCCTCCACTGTGCTTGTGTTCAAGGAAACTGCAAAGTTAAGAAAGAACAGGGACCAACCATCAAGCAGGACAGCGGGGGCTTTCCTTTTTAACCGGAGCTGGAAACACCGGGGCTTGCAGACCTTATCGGTAACTCTTTAAACAGGAGTCAAAAGGTTCAAAAAGAAAAGGCGAGTCTATGAAATATATACTAAAGGCAGAAACCACAGAGAGAGAGAGAGAGGAGTAACGTGTGATTTGGGATAGATGATGCCTTTGACACACTCATTGATCTCGGTGACTTGCGGAGTGCTGATAGCACTCTGGCCTCAGGGTGAGGCGCCTTGCCAGCTTCCAGATCAAAGGAGCGCCTAGGTGCGGAATCCCTGGCGTGCTCCCAAGCAAAAGTGCCTGGAGCCACATTTGCTAATTACAGGTTGTGTTCTGCTGTTTCCAAACAGGGTGAAAGTGACAGAAGTTTAACTGTGAATAATTACACACTTGAATAAGTATGTGATTAGCACTATTTGTTGTGTTGGGGACTGGAGTGATGGGACAAGAATGGAATGATTGCATTATTTATAGCTTAATTGTAGACAAGTAATTACTTATGTAAGCTGATGGTGTGGGGTCCGAGAGGACCTGCAGAAGAATGTAGATGATCTGAAATTCAACTTCTCAAACCAGTCACCCCATCCCCCACCCTCTCCGAGCTGGATAAAGAGAACGAACTCTGCCTTTCTTGAATGAAATGCTTTGGAATGTTAAATGTCTTGCTCAGTCTAAGCAAAGGATCAGCAGAGGCATTTTAAAATCTCAGCTTCGAAAGTAATAAATCACAAATGCCACCTAGTGGTTCTTAGCATCCATTGGCTGCATTATCCGTATCCTGTAGCCACAGCCCAGTCAGGTGAGGAGGGTTTTTCTCGGGGTGGAGGCGCTGCTCGGGTATGGACGTTGACTTGAAGGGACCACAGTCAAAGTCCATCACTCCGTCTCCAGTTGCTCTCCTTAGCCCCGCCTGCCTCTCCTTCATTCAGCCTTAAAACCTGCCTAACCAGATCATCGGAGTCTCAAATTTGCCCCGACCGCTACCGTTGTAACTTCTAGAGACACCGTGGACATTTGACTGCAAATCACTTTGTAGCTTTTACTTTCCCCAGGCCGCTAAAATAGTAAACGAAAGTCGATAGTTTTTTCTAAGCTGGGAGTAGACTCGTGGTTTTGTTTCCTTGGCTGCCACATCTCATTCACCAGGTGGTTGAAAGCCGCTTTCGCAATGACCTGTGTTCCTCCGTTTCAAGTGTTCATGTCTAGATTTGGATCTGGAGGGATTCTGTTGCCAGGAACTCTGCCAGGGAGAGTGCCTGTTTGATGAATGCATTGTAGGGGAGGGGCAGAGAGAATAATTTTTTGTGTGACCTCTTTATTGTCATACACTTCCCCCCACCCCAAGTGTCTTCTCATGATTTTTATTAAGTAATAAAAAGTCATTTTTTTT